>JAQZBX010005638.1:0-55725 GCA_029593785.1 Cabassous unicinctus
TGTCCAAACAGCTGTGGGAGTGCCCTACTTCCTAAACACTGTAAAAGAGAGTGGCAGAACACATGAACTTTAGGGTCAGGTGGAGTTGGGTCTGAATCACACCTTATCTATTGTCTCTGGGCCTCAGTTTTCCTCAACTACAAAATGGATCCAATAATACCTGTCTCAGATTTCATACACGAAATCTGAGGCAATAAATTATGGCTTCCTTCTAGAAGACTGTCCTTGAAAATATACCAATGGCAACACCCAGGATGCCATGGGCCCTTGGACACCACATATGCATTGGTCATAATTATATTTGCAGAAGCTTTTCCTATCCAGGTCTCTTTCATAGGGTCAGCTACTTCTGGAGACCTTACTCCCCTCCACAAATTGTTCTCTGTTAGAGTCAAGCCTAGCAAGTGGGGAGAGACTGTACTTTTATATGGTAAATTGGTTGACGGGATTCTGGAGAGGAGACACCAGCCTGCATGAATGAATCATCATTAGGATAATTTTTAAAAAACGGTTGCAAGCTGGGAGGAATGGAATTGGCAGCCTTGAAATGTTCAACTTGGTCTCTGAATATTACGTTGGGATTGAATTGTCTCTTCACCTCAAAGCTGATAACTAACCAAGATCTATATTTCCAATGGTGTTCACTAAGGATAATATCTGTCTTTCATTTGCACTTTACCAGAAAAAGCAGAGCATGCAGTCTGTGAATGCTCTGTTGCCTGCCTTCTACGGCTAGCCCTGACCACCTCACCTATCACAGAAGGGGTCAAAAAATGTGGAAAGACAAGCCATTATTGGATAGGTTGTCAAAGGTTAAAAGATTTTTTAAAAGTAATGAATCAGCATCTTTAACTGTGGGATTCTTAGTAGATTAGAACTATCTTATCTTTTTTGGGATTCCTTCTAAAGGAATCTGAGACCAGGATTTGGGTGCAGGTAGTTGATTTGGGAGATGATCCCAGGAAGCAAAACTGAGGGAGTAGGGAAAGTCAGAAAGGGATGTGAGAAAAGCCAGTGCAGGGTGTGTTGGACAGGTGGGTTGTTGTTGTAGGTCTCTGTGTTAGTCAGCCAAAGGGGTGCTGACGTAAAATACAAGAACTCTGCTGGCTTATATAAAGGGCATTTAATTGGGGTAGAAGCTTACAGGCACAAGGCCCTAAAGAGTCCAACTCCAGGTACCATAAGAGGTACTTTCTCACCCAAAGTTATTGGCCACATGTTGAAGCAAGATGGCAAGTGATGTGTGTGAGGGGTCAGCCTTCCTCTTCCTCTTAAGGCTCTGTGGTCCCAGCTTCTGCTGATCTCAGCTATAGGCTGGCATAAGGCTCGTCTCTCTCCCTGGGCTCCTTTCTTTCCAGGCTCGGCTGCTCTGTTCTCTCCACAAGGTCGGCTGTAGACTATCAGGCTCAGCTCTCTTCCCAGGGCCTCTGCTGGGTCTGATGAGCTGTCTCTCTTCTTCTGCCATGTCTTTTTCTGTGTGAGTGTCCATCCACCAGGGGGTGGGGACTCAACAGCCAACTGATGTGGCAAAATCAAAGCCTTAATATTAATTTAATCAAGTAAATGTAACCTTTGAATTTAATACCATCAAAGGGTATCACACCCAGAGGAACAGACCAGTTTATAAACATAATCTCTCTTTTTGGAATTCAAAAATACTATCAAAATGCCACACTCCACTCTCTGAATTCCAAAAAGACATTACAATATTAAAAAAAGAAAAAAAAAACCTTCAATCAGTAACAATGTTATGTACAAAGTCACATCACAATTAGTTTATAGAAAAACAGTTTGTCTCGGGGCAAAGTTCCATCTGGCTGTAGACCTCTGAAATTTACAAAACAATTTATCTGCTTCCAATATACAAAGGGACAGACAAAGGGTAAAGATTTGCATTACCATAAGGAGAAATTGGGAGGGAAACATGAGTCACATGTACCCTACAGTTCTGCAAACCTGCAGGGCATATGTCATTACATTTCAAATTCTGAGAGTCATTCTTAAGATGATGGTTTCTTCTCCTCAGGGCCTCATGGGGACCCACTCTTTCCACAATCTTGCCCAATGGCCATTTTCTCAGTTCCACCCTCATCAAGCATCTGGGTGGCTACTGAGCTCCAGACCTCACCCTCCAAGAACATTGGGGTGATGGCTATTCCTTCCCCAATCTCTGGGGTACAGTCTCAGCCCCCTTGGTACAGTGAGGTGGCAGCAACATTCTCCCTAATCCCTGGTGTACAGGCCCATCTCTCTCAGAGCAATGAGTTAGTGACCTGGCCTTCCCTACTCCATGGGGAACAGGCCCACCCCTCTCAGAGCACTGGGGTGGTGACCTCCCTCTCCCCAACACTTGGGGAATGTGCTCCACCCTCTCAGTCTGGGGTGGCAAAATTCCCTGAACAGCAGGCTGGAATGTTCACCCTCTTCAAGTACCAGGGCAAACTTACCCTCTCTGTATACATGGGTGGGGTCCCTCTCTCGGCCCAAGGAGATGTCTTAATTCCAGACCTCAGCTTCCATGGTTTTCCTCTTAAAGCCGTTTTCTCTTTCATCTCTCCCCCCAATGTCTTTTTTAGTCCAGGCTGACAGTGGTATTGTTCATACAGATCTCACAAAAAGCGTGTTGGTATAGCACGCAGGAAGCAGGGGTCCAAGCCATCAGGCAGTAACACTTTCCACAAGTCTTTCCTCAATAACTGTATTTTCCATCCTGATTTACAAGTTCCAAGTTTAGTTAAGTCTTCAAATGGGGCACTATCACCTGGGGGCTTGATTTCCAGAGGTTTGGAATTTCCAGAATCAGTTTCTGGTTTTGTTGTGCTCAACAATTCAATTCTCAGCTTATCTCTCTCATCTAGCATTTTACTATAAGCTGCAAGGAGAAGCCACGCCACATTCTCTGAGTTTACTTTGGAAAGTTCTTCAGCTAAATGCCCAGGCTCACTATGTTCAACTTCTGCCTTCCATAAAACATCAGGAGTTAATCTTGCTAAGTTCTCTGCAACTTTAAAACACGGACCGCCTTTCCTCCAGCTTCCAATAATAGCTTCAGCATTTACTTCAAAGGCCTCATCAAAAGTCTCTTTAGCATCCATATTCCTACCAACAGTCTCTTCAAAGCAATCTAGACCTTTTCCATCAAGCATCTCAGAATTCCTCCAAAAAATACTCCTTACCCATTTATAAAACCATTTCAGAATTTTGGTAATTGCCAAAGCACTACCCCACTTTTCGGTACCAAATTCTGTATTGGTCAGCCAAAGGGGTGCTGATGCAAAGTACCAGAACTCTTTGGCTTTTATAAAGGGTATAAAGGTATTTTATAAAGCAAGATGGCAGGTGATGTCTGCAAGGGTTCAGCCTTCCTCCTTCCTCTTAAGGCTCCATGGTCCCAGCTTCTTCTGATCTCAGCTGTAGGCTGGCACAAGGCTCATCTCTCTCCTTGGGGCTTGTTTCTCTCTGGGCTCAGCTGCTCTGGTCTCTCCACAAGGTCAGCTGTAGACTATCAGGCTCATCTCTCTTCCCAGGGCCTCTGCTGGGTCTAATGAGCTGTCTCTCTTCCTCTGCCATGTCTTTTTCTGTGTGAATGTCCATCCACCAAGGGGGTGGGGACTCAACACCCACTGATGTGGCCAAATCAAAGCCCTAATTTTAATTTAATAAAGTAAATGTAACCTTTGAATTTAGTACAATCAAAAGGTATCACGCCCAGAGGAACAGGCCAGTTTACAAACATAATATCTCTTTTTGGAATTCATAAATAATATCAAACTGCCACAGTCTCCCTCTGGGATTTCCTAAGAAACTGTGTTAAACAAGTCTCAGAATTTTTCCACCAGAGAGTAGGGAGGTTGAAGCATTTATCCACTGTTTTCTGTGCTCCAGTGTGGAAGATTGCTTCTGGAGAGGGCAACTCTTCATCACATCTCTACACTCCTGTATGCTGCTGCACGGCCTTCACAAACTCGAAGAAGGCAGATCAGAGAAGGCGCCCGCTTGCCCTTGATGGGGGACTCTGGTTGTGGGCTTGGAACTGTCCACCTCAGCTGCACTGAAGTCAGCTGGAATGCAGGGCTGTGGCTCTGCTACCGTGGCACGTTCTAGAATTTATGTTGTCCAGTACAAGAACCACTAGTCACATTTAAATGAATTAAAGTAAATTCATTTCCTCAGTTGCACAAGTCACATTCCACGTGCTCAATGACCATGTATGTTAGTGGCTAGTGCGTTGAACAGAGCAGATGTGGAAGATTCCCGACATTGCAGAGCGCTGCACTGAGCTGTTCTAGAGCATCGCTTCCTGAAGCTCTTCGGTTCTGGAGGCCCCTGACATACTTGTCTGGACTGAGTAGCTATTAGTCAGGATAGGCTAAGTTTGCTGCATAACCGACCCCCAAATCTTAAAATCTATTTTAAGATTTGGTCTGTTTCTCACTCACCCTTCATGTCCCACACGGGATCCAGGTTGGCAGAGCACCCACCACCTGGAGGACTGCCAATCGCCATGGCAGAGGAGAAGAGGGCTCTTAGGGTCCTGTAGCAGCAATTGAATGTCCTGGACCAGAAGTTACGTGTCAGTTCCCTTCTTTACTCATTGGCTAGAACAAGTCAAACAACCCCACCTAACCATAGGGGAACCAAGAATTTCAGAGAAAACTGGGCATCAGCACTGTTGACAATCTCTAGTGACGTGATCACTTATTCACTTTACTCATTTATTCAACACAAATTATGACTATGTTCTGGGCACTGTGGTGAGTCCTGGGGACATAGTGAGAGACAAGCCCTGATGGAGCCTACTGCTTGGTGGCTGGCCAGACCAAACAGTGAAGAAGGATAAGTGTTCCGATAAGGAAAGAACAAGACGTTTTGCATTAGCAACGCAGTTTTCATGCATTTCAATGAGATAACTAGGACGATGAGCATTTGTCTAAGTGAAGGAGTCCAGAGGCAGCACTAGGATCAGAAAGTGGGCGCCTCCCTTTATCCCTCCCCTCCCCTCCGCGTGCACCTTTGCGTTTCTGTACGGAGCTCCAGCGAGATGTCCAGCTAGCTCCTGCCAAGTGTTGGCCCTGACGCCGCTTCCCTTGGCAGGTGCTTGGAGGACGCACGGGCGTTTGCCTCTGTAGACACACTGGCTCAGGCCCACAGAAGTCTCCACGGCACTGAGGGAGGCTGCGCTCAAGTTCCCAGAGACCCTAGCTGGGTGGCAGCCCTGGGAGCCAGCAGAGGTCACAGCAGAGCATCCAAGGGTCCAGGGCCACCTGAGTGTCTCTATGACTTTGAGGGTGGGAGACACAGGGAGCTGAGGCGGGGGAGGCTGCCTGCCTGTAGCTTGCTCTCTTCCAGGCTCTCTGGGGTGCTGCTTGGCATCATCTCCTGACCTGTCTGTCCTCAGGACAGAGCCTGTGCTAAATGTTGGGGTTCATTTCCTGTCATCTAGTGTATGGGTGTCTACAGAGTACAAGTTCATTAAATTCTATTATCCAATGCTATGTTTTTTTCTTTTCATCTTTTCCCCTTAAAGTCAGTTTGTTCACAAAAGATGTGCAGGGAAGCAGCGTGGCAGTTAAGACCATGGACTCTGCGGCCAGATCTGGGCTTGCATCCCAGCTCTACTGCTGACAGCTGTGTGACCTGAGCCAGTTACTTAGCCACTCTGTGCCTCAGTTTCCTCATCTATAAAAGAGGATAATAATCATACCTATTTCAAATGGTTTTTATGAAGATTTACTGATTAATAGACGTAAAGTGTTTAGAAGATGCCAGGCACATAGTAGGCACTCAAGCAGCTGTTATGCTATCATCAGTATTATTACTACTACTATTATTACTAAGCTCCTGCTGAAGTGCTCAGCAGTACATTACTTCGTGTTAGGGCTAATACCACCCGTATTTGTATTTTACATGAGGTTTCACTGTTATACAGCCCCATGTTACATTTTTAGCTTTCCTTCTAGTAATATATATGTTCTTAGACTCTCCCTTTCAACCACCGTCATACCCATATAATAGCTCTGCTAGTCACAAACACCATGATGCACTCTCACCGTTTCCATTCATTTCCAAAGATTTTCAAACTTTTAACCAATTCTGCACAGATTAACCCTCAGCTTTCCACTCTCTGCCTTCATGCTATTTTCTGGTGACCTATATTCTAATTATTAATTACATGAGTTTACATAATATATTTAGTTTATAATAGCACAATCATACCGTATTTATCCTTTCGTGTCTGGCTTGCTTCACTCAACATAATGTCCTCCAGGTTCATCCATGTTGTCATATGCTTCACGTCTTCATTTCTTCTTACAGCTGCATAATATTCCATCATGTGTGTGTATTCACCACATTTTGTTTACCGTTCATTGGTTGATGGACACCTGGGTTGTTTCCATCTTTTGATAATCGTGAATAACACTGCTATGAACATTTGTGTGCAGATGTCTGTTCGTGTCACTGCTCTCAGTTCTTCTGGGTATATACCCAGTAGTGGTATTGCAGGGTCACGTGGCAAGTCTATATTCAACTTCTTTAGGAACTGCCAACAGTCCTCCACAGTGGCTGTACCATTCTGCATTCCTACCAATGGTGAATAAGCGTTCCTGTCTCTCCACATCCTCTCCAACATTCACATTTTCTGACTTTTTAATAGTGGCCAGTCTAATAAGTGTTAAATGATAACTCATGTAGTTTTAATTTGCATTTGCCTAATTGCTAGTGATGTTGAACATTTTTTCATATGTTTCTTCACCATTTGTATTTTTTCTTTGGACAATTGTCTTTTCAAGTCTTTTGCCCATTTCTAAATTGGGTAATTTGTCTTTTTATTGTTGAGTTGTATGGTCTCTTTATATATATGGATATTAAACCTTTATGGGATTGTGATTGCCAAATATTTTCTCCCATTGAGTCAGCTGCCTTTTCACCCTTTTGACAAAGTCCTTAGAGGTGCAAAAGTGTTTAATTTTGAGGAGATTCCATTTATCTATTTTTCCTTTTGTTGCTCGTGCTTTGGGTATAACGTTTAAGAAACTACCGCCTACCACAAGATCTTGAAGATGTTTCCCAATATTTTCTTCTAAGAGTTCTATGGTCTTAGTTTTATATTTAGGTCCTTGATCCATTTTGAGTTAATTTTTGTATAAGGTGTGAGATAGGGGTCTTTCTTTCTTTTGGATGTGGCTATCCAGTTCTCCCAGCACCATTTTCTGAATAGACTGTTCTGGCCCTGCTGGGAGGGCTTGACAGCCTTGTCAGAAATCCCTTGACGGTAGATGTGAGGGTCTATTTCTGAGTTCTCGATTCGGTTCCATTGGTCAAGCTATCTGTCTTTATGCCAGGACCATGCTATTTTTACCCCTGTAACTTACTAGTATGCTTTAAAATCAGGAAGTGAGAGTCCTCCAACTTTGTTCTTCTTTTTAAAGACATTTTTGGCTATTTGGGGCCCCTTACCCTTTCAAATAAATTTGATTATTGGATTTTCCATTTCTGCAAAAAAGGCTGTTGGGATTTTTTTTTTAACAAATCATTTTATTGATACATAGTAATAAAGCATACAATTCATCCAAAGTGTACAATCAATGGTATTTGGTGTAATCACATAGTTGTGTGTTCATCACTTCAATCACTATGACAGCATTTTCATTATTTCAATAATAATAATAATAATAGAAAACAAAAAACAGACAAAGAAGAAAATCCCTCACCTCCCAATCTCTCTGTGCTTCCCCCACTGTACATAGCTGCTGTTTCTGGCTATTCTATCCAAACTACATAATCAATGGATTTTGGTATATTCACAATGTTGTACATTCATCATCTCGAAAAGTTTAGAACAATTTCACTTCTGCGAAAAGAAAGACTCCACACCCCTTAGCAGTCCTTCCTCAGACCTACACAATCTCATTTCATCTCTATAAATGGATTTATATTTGCATTTTATGTAAATGGAATCATACAATACGCAGCACTCTGTGTCTGGTCTCCCTCACTGAGTATGTTTTGTTGTGTTTTGTTTTTTTGTCTGATTTTAACATTGTGTAGTATTAACTTTCATTTGTTCAGCTTCAAAGAAAAACAGTCTTATTATATATGCAGTGCTACCCATATTCATATTTCACGTAGCATGCTCATATTTCACATAGTATACTCATATTTCACGGAGTATACTCATATTTCACGTAGTATATTCATATTTCACGGAGTATGCTCATATTTCACGCGGCATGCTCGTATTTCACGCGGCGTGCTCGTGTTTCACGCGGCGTGCTCGTGTTTCACGCGGCGTGCTCGTGTTTCACGCGGCGTGCTCGTGTTTCACGCAGCACCCTTAGTTCCTGACGGGGCCATCATGCAGTGCCTGTCCGGCTGTGTCTGGCTTGCTTCACTAAACACAATGTCCTCCAGGTTCATCCGTGATGCTGTGCGTTTCACACGAGCTCTGCTTCAGCCGGACCTGGCTTACGTCTGGGCTCTGCTACTCCCTGGCTAAGTGCCTTTGGGCCAGTTATGAACCTCTCTGGACTTCGTCTGTAAAATGGGGATAATGGCTCCCAGGTTTCCGTGGGATGATGCTGTACCTTGGGTGCTTGGCCCTAGTGAACACTTGAGATGGTCTGCCTGTAGCAATAATTGAACAGGGCCACGAAACTTAGTGGGTGGTAGACAAGAGAAGATAGGCACGTAGTAGGTAGCTGTGTTTGAGAGTGGTAGAAACCAAGAGTGGCTTCTGAGCGGAGTGTTCTCTGACGTTTAGTGCAGGAGGTATCATGGGATCCCGGCCTTCAAAGGTAGGTAGGGGTTAATGACGCAAGGGAGCAGGGAGGAATATTCCAGATCAAGGAAGGGGCGCACCTCGGACCCCAAGCTAAGGTGGGTAGAAAATGGGGAGCCATCAAAGGATTTTGAGCATGCCTTGGTTGTTGGGGTCAAAGAAGGAATGGATAGGTAACTGCACAGAGCAGTGGGGCCTAATGTAGTTTATCTCAAGTAGAGGATACAGAAATAGTAATAGGGACCTTTAGAGAAGAGACGTTAGACATAAACATTGGAGGTTCATGCCCAGCCCTGACCTCAGCACTTGTTTTCATAGCAATCCCATTGGATGGGTACTCTTGTTACCCCCAATTTACTGAAGGAACAGAGAGGTTGAGTCAGTTGCCCAAAATCACACAGCAAAAAATCCAGCTCCAGGATTCACACCCTGACAGCCTGCCTCTGAGCCCATGCTCTGCGTTGTGAGATGCATACGCTCTAGGGGGACATCGGGGAAGGACAGGGGTGTTGCTGCTCAAAGGCCCAAGAGGAAGGACAGAAGAAGGGATTTAAAGCACAGCTGGAGTGTTCTCCTGGGAACCTGTGTTTTCTGAATCACAAGGGGAAGAGCAACTTTGAATGCAGTAGGGGGAGAGATGTGATTGAGTGGGTGATTGAGGGACCTCCTGGGAAACAGCTTAGCGGTTCTCACTAGCAGAAGGCTGAGAGGGATGTGGCGGGGGCGGGGGGGCTTGTTAGAGGAGTGTGAGGGGGAAATGGGCTCTTGAAGCAGTGTCCAGCACATCTAAGTTCCATTAGAGGTTTGTTGTGTCTGCCTGTGAAGGCAGAGTAGGTGGGCCTGGCTGGACTCAAACCCAAGCTCTGCCAGTTTCTAGCTGTGTGCTTTGGACACGTCTCTCTGTGCCTCAATTTCCTCATTTGAAAAATGGGGCTAATGATGGTAGCTACCCCATAGGATTGTTGTGAGCAATGGACCTGTTAGTTCATGGAGGTGGCTTAGGGCTTTGGATAGCCAACATTATGCAAGTATTAGCTCTTATTGTCATCGTTGTTGTTTTTCCTGCAATGTCAGAAATCGGGGCAGCCCAGAACTAAAGGAAGGAACTGGTGATGGCTGGTGGTCTAGGCCTCTCAGGACAAGCCCACAGCCCATGGCTGGAGTGCAGGGACATTCATGGGGCTTCGGCTTGGAGATATGGGAATAAAGAACCGACCTTTGTCAGCTAAGTCCCTCCTTTTTCTGGTGGCAAATTCCAGAATCACCACGGAAGCCTTCGGGTTCAAATTCCTATTGTGAGAACAGGAGCCTTCAGTAGGTGCTTACTAATAAGCTATCAAGCCCAGGGAAAACACGGAGGTTTATGAAAAAACACCAGACCCTGTGCTAACAAGGGAACTTCAAGCTGTGCTTCAAAGCCCAGATGCCGCCACCCCGAACAAGACTTCAGCTGGTTTAAAAGCCTTCCTCAGAAACGTCCTGTGTCAGGGCAGACTTCCCGTCACACGGAAGCCTTACCCTCCCCTGCCGGGTTTGCCCCTGCCCACCCCCCAGTGGGATCAGGGTTCCTAATCACCAACAGCCCTGAAGATGATGGCACACGTAACTCGCCAGCAAGGCTTCTGTGATTGAGTGAAGTAAAATTTAACTTGAGAGCACGCTGTTTTACATTTGCAGGGGTCGCACACTCAAGTGATCAGCAATATTTCAAACTCAATTGTCGGCATCTCAGGCCCCTTGCAGAGGTGCCAGCTTTGATGCTGGGGAGCCACATTAGCAGCCCCTTTCTGCCACAGGCCTCGGTCGTTGGAACTGGCAAGGTTTAGGGGGCTGGAGAAGACAGGCTCCTCCAACTCTCCAACATACCCCCCCCACCTCCACAGGCTCACTCCATCAATTAAAGATTACGCGGATGTATAAATCCCTTTTAGATGCACACACCTAGGCCCCTTGCTAGGCATCTCTCACGAGCCCGCGGAACCAGAACTTCCAGGGGCTGCCTGATTAGCGTGAAGCCAGGAGCTGGGGAGACTCGAAGGAACGTTTCGTCTTTGCAAATTCGCCCAGTGTGGGTCTCCACACTGAGTGCTGCTAGAAGATAACCATCTGGGGAACTTTATAAAAAGGTTACAAAATGTGGGCCTAGATGAAGCTTCCTTAAAAGCCTGTCACTCAGAGGACCATCATTAACTTAGTCAAATTTATACAGAGGTGCTCAGTCTTGGCTGCACATTAAAATCTCCTGGGCGTCTTAAGAAGCTCCAGTGCCCAGGCCATGCCTCAGGCCAGTCAAGCCAGATTCTCTGGGGGATGCGACCCAAGAATCGGTGTTTTTGAAACCTCCCCAGGTGGTCTCAAGTTGCAGCCGATACATGTGGTGCTTTCTGCACATTAATGCCTTTAATCCTCACAGCAGTCTTAGAAGAGAGGTGCTGATGTGACAGAAGAGGAGATAGAGGCACAGCTTTTCCCGAGATAGTAAATTCCAGGGGGTGGATTTGAACCCAGGCAACCTGGCTCCAGAGCCCACGCTCTTAGCCAGCAGGTTCAGATCCTCTCACGACGTGAGAAACAAGAGGTCTCGACAGAGCCCCATGCAGTGAAATAGCCAAGGAGCAGGCTGTGGAGACCCCGTATCCGCTTTCTGGGAAGCTAAGTAAAAGATCTCCCCAAGCAATGCTGCCTTCATAAGCGGTGATTTTTAAAAAATATATCTACCAGAAAGTGCAGGCTTTCCCATTCCTCCCACAGACTGGCTGAGGGTAAAATTTCCAACCTTTCTTTTCCTTTCCCATATCCACCCAAAAAGGCGAGAGCCAGTCTCCAGCCAGAATGAAGTGAAGAGTGGGTGTACTCCGTCAGCGGGCACAGAGGCACAGCTCTCTGTGGTAAAGGCCCAGCCGTCAGACGAAGGCTCTGTGACACCGGTGGGGATTGGGAACTAGCCATGTGCTTGTCTGGAATTCATCTGCTGCTTGTTAGGCTGATCCTAAGTCTGAGGAAGGAGGGTGGGATGGAAGTTGACCTGTATCTGGTCCCTGTTCCCCCTGCAAACCATCCCATGACCCGTGGAGAGTGATTCCACTTCCCATGGGTCTTGGTTGCCTCTTCTGTAACATGGAAAGAGGTGGTGTGGAAGTTAATTTCATGTGTCCCCTTGGCAAGGGTATGGTGTCCGGTTGTTTGGTCAAACACTGGCCTATTTGTTACTGGGAAGGTATTTTGTAGATGAGATTTGCGTCCGTTGATTATATCTACAGTTACCAAAGGACATTGCCCTAGGCAGTCTCGTCATCCAATCAGCAGAGGTTTTAAAAGCCAGAACTGAGGGTGTTTTCATGTCAGAAGCATTTCCATCTCCCCTTCCACAGTGGCTCTACCAGTACTTCCAGCCAGCAAGTTTCCCCTGGGGAATTTGGACTAAGGACTTGGGCATCACCTTTGTCCAAGTCTCCAGCCTGCAACCTGAGCTGCCCATCTTGAACTGTATGTTGTCTGACCCACCAAGCCATAAAATTGGATGTGCCCAGCAGTACTCTAAATGTCAAATGGAAATGGTATGCATGAGATTGGGCTCAAGCAAGAGCTAAAGGCACAAACACGTTACGTGAGAAAGTGACCCAAATGGTCATGGCCCCTCTTTCTGCTCCATTAGTTCCTTTCTCCCAGCCTGGAGCTATGGCCTCTTGGGGAGTCCCCTATCATCAGTTGACCGAGGAAGAAACATTTCAGGCCTGGTTTACAGATGGCTCTGCATGATAAGCAGGCATCACATGAAAGAGGACAGCTGCTACACCTGAGCCCCTTTCTGGGACATCCCTGAAGGGACAGTGGTGAAGGGAAATACTCCCAGGGGGCTGAACTTCAAGCAGTGTTCCTGGTTTTCCATTCCGCTTAGAAGGAGAAGTGACCAGAGGTGCGTCTGAGGACTGATTCATGGACTGTGGCCAGTGGCTTGGCTGGATGGTCACAGACTTGGAGGAGCATGCTTGGAAAATGGCAAGGAGGGCTGAAGGAGAGATATGTGGATAGACCTTTCTGAGTGAGAAAAAAAGGTGACAATATTTGTGTCCATGTGAATGTGCCCCAGCGAGTGACTTCAGCAGAGGAGCCATGCAGGGAGACCGATGGCAGAGGCTGAGTTACCACGTGCTGCAGACGTCAGAGAAGCACAGCTCTGCCGACACCTTGAGTTTGGATTTTCAGCTTCCAAAACTGAGAGACAGTGAATTTCTGTTGTTTAAGCCAACTAGTGTGTGGTACTTAGTCACAGCAGCCCTGGCGAGCTAAGACGGCTGAGTTTCCTTCAGGTTCACGTCTCACTTAGTTAAGACACATGCTTTGTTTGGCCCTCATAGTGCTTAAAACTTTTAAAACTAATTGCTAACATTTAAAAATTGGGATCGTTTACATAAAAATCTAGTTTTCCCGCTTCTCTTGAGAAATTGAGAGGCATTCTTATCCCACTGGGTCCCAGAGGGCAATGGTGAGCTACAGTTGGAAGACAGTTGCTCTCTTTAGATGGGGCATGCTCTGCCTAGATTCAATTCCCACCTGGCGAATGTCACTGTGTACTCATCTGTCTCGTCCCTTAAGGGCCTGGAAATCAGATGATCTCCAAAGTCTTCTCAGAGGTTGAGATTCTTTGATTCACAAGATCTTAAAACCTGTGAGGCAGGTGAATTCTCAGGGACTCAGGCTCAGTCAATATTTTCATTTAAAAGATAGAGACAATCAAAGTAAAATTAATAAATGACAATGTTTTCTGTTAGATACTTGCATGTTTTGTCTTTAATCTTGACACATAGTTTACAATGCTTGGCAGACTCGATGTGCATTTTTACATTCTGGCTCACTTTTTGAAGGCATAAGCAGAGATAAAACAAAAACCATAAAAGGTTATGGAGAAATTTCCATGGCCAAGAAGAAAGAGGAGACCAGGATAATATGTTCTCGGAAGGACGGTCTGAAATTACAGAAGAACTACCTGTTCTTCAAAACAAGATAATCTAAAATAAACTCCAGGAAAACAATTTCAGATGGGTGCAGAGGCCAATGTTGTTTTGATACAAAACACATTCAGTAAAACTGCCTTCTCTGATGAGACGTGGCGTTTTCGGGGAGCTGGGATATTTATTTAGGAACTCTCAGACAGTCACTTTGTCTTTCTCATGCTTGCATAAATTTAAGTATCGATGACTCTGCATTCAAGCCCTTCTGATGGGACACGGATAAAAGTGCAGCTGGTGCAGTGGTCGCTGGTTTCAATGGCCTCTGACCACTCAGACTCTCTTGAATGCATTTCCTTTATTTTTTGTGGAACAATTTATAAAATAAAAGTAATATGTACAAACGTAAATTGTTCAGAAAGATGTGAAATGAGACTCAATTGTCTCTTCTCCCTTGCCTTAATAATCACAGTTATATTCTTCTAGACCCTTTCAGAAAACGATATGCACATTTTTTACTAGTTATACAAATGTGATCATACTTGTTTTCTGCATCTTCCAAAGTTTCTACATCACCATAACCAATCTTTTAAAAAATTATACCTTTATTTTTAGTTGTGGTAACATATATAGTAAAATTTACCATTTTAAACGTTTAAGTGGCATTAATTCAGTAATTAAATAATTTAAGTATTTTAAATAACAAAATAATTTAAGTACAATTCAGTGGCATTAATTGAATTTACAGTGTTATGCCACCATCAACACCATATATTACCAAAACCTTATTCACCACCCAAAACAGAAGCTCTGTACCCATTAAAAAGTAACTCCCCAGTCCCCCTCCCCCGGGCCCTGGTAAGCTCTCATCTGCTTTCTGTCTCTATGAATTTTCTTGTTCTAGATCTTTCATGTAGATGGAACCATAAAATATTTGTTTTTGGGTCTGGTTTTATTTCATTCAGCAGAATGTTTTCAAGGTTTATCCATGCTCTAGCAGAACTTCATTCCTTTTTATTGTTAATGATATTCCATTGCATGTATATACCACATTTTGTTTATCCATTCAGCTGTTGATAGGCATGGGTTCTTTCCACCTTTTGGCTATTGTGAATAAATGCTGCTATGAACATCACTGTACAGGTATCCGAGTCCCTGCTTTCTATTCTTTTGGGTATATAACTAGGAGTGGAATTGCCGGGTCTTATGCTAATTCTATGTTGAACTTTTTGAGGAACCATCAAACTGTTTTTCATAGAGGCTGCACCATTTTATATTCCTACTAGCAAAACACTAGCATGCCAGTTTCTCTATATCCGTAAAAATACAGCTGGGTGCAAATGGCAACTGAATGCCAGCACATGTTATTTTTCACTTTTTAAATAATAGCCATCCTAATGGGTATGAAGTCGTATCCCATTATGGTTTTGTTTGCTTGCTTGGTTTTGAGATACTGGGGATTGAACCCAGGACCTTGTATGTGGGAAGCCGGCGCTCAACCACTGAGCCACATCAGCTCCCCTGAATTGGTTTTTTCATTTGTTTACTTGTTGTTTATTTTTTTGTTTTTTTGTTTTTTTGCAAGGCACTAGGAACTGAACCCGGGTGCTCAACTGCTTGACCCATATCCATTCCCTTTTCATTATGGTTTTGATTTGCATTTCCCTAGTGGTTAATGATGTTTGAGCATCTTTTAATAAATTTATTGGCAGTTTGTATATCTTTGGAGAAATGTCTATTCAAGTCCTTTGTCCATTTTTCAAACTAGTTTGTCCTTTTGTTGTTGAGTTGTAGGTGTTCTTTATATATTCTGGGTATTAAACCCTTATTAAATACTGGATTTCCAAATATTTTTCCCATTTTGTAGGTTGTTTTTTCACTATAATGCCAAAGTTTTATGGTTTTAGCATTTATATATTCAAGTCATTGATCATACACCATTATTGGTGGTTCTTTTTAGTGCCATAAAATATTCTAATTTTATGGATAGATGATAATTAACTTAACCAATTATTTATTGACGGGTCCTTTGGTTCATTTTGGCTATTGCCAAAAAGAAAAACAAAATCCTTTAATGAACATGTTTGGTGTATATATATATATATTTTTTGGCCTATGTACAAGTATATCTTGTGGGTAAATTCTCAGCATCTCATAAACTGAGACATTTGTTTGGTTGACAATTATCTATTTGAAAATGGATGTTGTTGGCATACTGAGAGCTTTCAGATTGGGTACAAAACAGCATAAACTATAACGACAGAACTAATAGATTTCAGCTGTAATCCAGACTCGGGAATTCAATGACCCAAGTCCAAATTTAATGCAGCCAGACTAGCTGTGAGGCCTTGGACAATTTATTCAAAATACCTCTTGCCTCAACGTCCTCATCTGAAAAGTGGGATAATAATACCACCTATCTCTGAGGGTTTCTGTGAGGATTGAATGAGCAGTACCTAGCACTTATTAAATACTGCATGCTTTAGCTAATATTTTAGAGCTCTTCCCTTGCTCATTAAAATTGAGCCTGACAGTTTAAGCATTATAGTGCACCAAGTACTTTTATCTTTTAAATTTTAAGATCACATTTTATTCTATAATTCAATTTATTCTATAATTTTAAATAAGTCAAAGCTTATTTAAAATAAACCAAATTTGATATTGCATATATAAGACTGTTGTTACAAAATATAAATACAAATAAATAGAGAGATGGAAACAGAATAGCAGCTATGTACAGCAGGGGAAGCATAGAGAGACTGAGATGTGATGAGTTTTGTTTGTTTGTTTGTTGTTTATTGTTATTGGAATAATGAAAGTGCTGTAAGAATGATTGACGTGATAAATGCACAAATATGTGATTATACCAAATGCCATTGATTGTACATTTTGGATGGAGTTATGCTTTATTAATATGTATCAATAAAATTGATTTGTTAAAAAAAATCCACCAACATACTAAAACAACCCAATGATAGAGCTCCTCACATGTGTTCAATAAATTCCTGTTTTCCTCCATTTCCTAAGGGAACACTTTTTTTTTTTTTTCTGAGGTACCGAGGCTGGGGATTGAACCTGGGACCTTATATGTGGGAAGCCAGCACTCAACCAGTGAGCCACATTGGCTCCCCTGAGTTATTTTTTTCATTTGTTTGCTTGTTTTTTCTTTAGGAGGCACCGGAAACCGAACCCAGGACCTCCCATGTGGGAAGCAGGCGCTCAGCCGCTTGAGTCACATCCGCTCCCAGAACACTTTTGATTTCCTTTTTCTTATATTTGGCATGGAAATTTAGTTTTCCCACACTTATTCTAGGCCAATTGGAGCCAGAACCTTTTGAGAGAACAATTCTATATCACACCCTAAATATCTGAAGATATCTCCCCTACTTTGCCTGATAATTTTTGACTTTGCTTTGTTGGATACATGAAAGGGCTCGTTTTCTTTTAATAAATGAGGATGGACTCAAATGAATTCCTATAACTTTCTTCTCCCTCAGGTGCCCTGACTTGGGTGGGTGGGAGAAGAGTGATGCAATTTGGCCAACAGCCCGTCTCCCGGGCAGCCCCTGACGTCATCCCCAGATGCTGATGTAGGCTTACTTTGTGTCATCAAGCCCAAACCACTCACTCTTTGTTCCACGCTGACTCTTCCTTGGTTCTTTCCAGCCATGTGGGAACTCCATCCTATCACTCTTTATTGCTCTGATTAACAATCTTTTTTTTATATACTAACAAAGGATGGTCAGGTGGAGTGAAAGAAACACTGGCCAGAGAGAGGTTGCTGGCAGGAGAGAAGGAAACGGCGTGTGGACAGGTCTTTGCTCAGCGTGGAGTATGTCCAGCACAACGGCTGTCCTAACTCTTGACTGTCCTCATCCCTGGGACTCTTCTCACAGTGTAGTATTGAGAGGCCTCTTAGCTCCTGCCACTGCTTTGGTGGCCACAAGAGGTCCCTCTGCTCTAGGCTGTCGGGTGGTGGTAAAAGTTTCAGTTACTAAGGACAGAGAAGCAGGAAGGTGCCTTGTAGACCGCGGTCTTGGAGCCTGTGATGCAAGTTGACTTGCTGTGAGTAGTTAGAGATGGCAAGGATTTTTCAAATTTTGCAATGCCTTGTACCCATTCCCAATCAGATGTACCTTCTAGAGCTGCCTTGACCTGCTCCCACCCAGCTCTGGCCTCTGTTTGAGGGGGCTAGGTGTTGGGAGCACACTGGGGTCAGGAGGTTATCCCTTTGGAGGATTCACTTGGAGAGCTAACAAAGGACCTAAGCATCAGTTGATTGCTTGCTGTATCCCAGGCGCTGTTTTAGGCCCTGGGGAAGCATTAAAGAGAATGAAGGAAGCTTGCTTACTATTAAGGGCAGTTAAGAGCAGATAAACGTCCAATATGCTGAGTAATGGTAAGAACTGTGAAGAAAACTAACATGGGGTAAGAAAGGTTAAGAGTGACAGGGGCAATAAAATGAGATAAAAGGCTTCCAGATTAGAAAGGAGGAAGTAAAACTATCTCTTCACAGATGACACGGTCTTGTATATAGAAGATCCTAAAGAAACCACTAGGAAATTATTAGAGCTAATAAATGAGTGAGCAAGGTTGCAGGATACAAGATCAATATACAAAAATCAATTTTATTTCTATATATTTGCACTAAACAATCTGAAAATGAAATTAATAAAACAATTCCATGTTCATTAACATCAAAAAGAATAAAATACTTAGGAATAGATTTAACAAAAAAGTTGCAACACATATACTCTGGGGAACAGGTGTAGCTCAGTAGTTGAGCACCTGCTTTGCGTGTACAAGGTCCTGGGTACAATCCCCAATACCTCCTAAAAATACAAAAACAAACAAACAAGCAAACAACAACAACAAAAAAACCCATATACTCTGAACACTATAAAACATTGTTGAAAAAATTAAAGATCTGAATAAATGGAAAGACATCTGTGTTCACAGATCAGAATAAGCCATTGTTACTATGCCAATACTCCCCAAATTGATCTGTGGATTCAGTCCCTATCAGTCTGCCAGCTGTTTTCTTTGTAGAAATTGGCAAGCTGACCCTAAAATTCATTTGGAAATGCAAGGGACTCCAAATGGCCAAAGCAATCTTGAAAAAGAACAAAGTTGGGGTATTCACACTTACGATTTCAAGACTTAATACAAAGCAACAGTAGTCAAGACAGTGTGGCTCTGGCTGAGGATTAACTTACAGGTCAATGGACGGAATTGAGATCCCAGAAATAAACCCATGTATCTATATTCCATTTTTTCTACAAGGGTGCCAAAACCACTCAATGAGGAAAGAACAGTCTTTTCAACAAATGGTACTGAAACAACTGGATAGCCACATGCAAAAAAAATGAAGTTGGACCCCTATCTCACACCATATACAACAATTAACTCAAAATGGATCAGACTTAAATGTAAGCGCCAAAATTAGACAACTTTTAGAAGAAAACATCGGGGTAAATCTTGACCTTGGATTTGGCAGTGGATTCTTAGATATGACACCCAAAGTACAAGCAACCAAAGGAAAAATACATAAATTGGACTTCATTAAAATTAAAAACATTTGTTCTTCAAAGGATACTATCAAAAAAGTGAGAAGACAACCCACAGAAGGGGAGAAAATATTTGCAAATCATTTATCTGATAAGGGACTTGTATCTAGAATATGTAAAGAACTTGTACAACATGACAATAAAAAGACAAATAACCAGTCTTCCAAAGATTGTTCAAATGGGCAAGACACATATGAAAAGATGCTCAAGTTCATTGGTCATCAAGGAAATGTAAATCAAAAGCACAAAGAGATACTACTTCACACCCAAAAAGATGGCTGTAATAAGAAAGTCAGATAATAATAAGTGTTGACAAGGTTGTGGAGAAATCGGAAGCCTCACAGAGTGCCAGTGGGTGTGTAAAATGATGCAGCCATTTTGGAAAACAGTTTGGCAGTTTCTCAAAAAGTTAAACATTAAATTGCCATTTGACCTAGCAATTCCACTCCTAGCTATATATCCAAGAAAAATGAAAGCAAATGTCCACACAAAAACTTGTTCATAACAGCATTATTCATAGTAGCACAAACTGCAAACAACCTAAATGTCCATCAGCTGATGAATGGCTGAACAAAATGTGGTGTAGCCATACAATGGAATACCATTCTTCCACAGCAAGCAATGAAGTGCTGACATGCTGCAACACGGATGAACCTTGAAACATTAGACTAAGTGCTGGGAGCCAGTCACAAAAGGTCAGCTATTATATGATGCCATGTTTATGAAATGTCCAGAATAAGCACATATATATCTATATAAAGTAGATTACTGATTGCTTAGCACTGGGCTTAGGGGAAAGGGGCTAGAGGTATTCAAGAGTGATAGCTAAAGAACATGGGATTCCTTTTTGCAGTGATGAAAATGTTCTAAAACTGATTGTGGTGGTGGTTGCACAACTTGTGAAAATACCAAAATCCATTGAATTGTACACTTTAAATGTGTAAATTGTATGATATGAGACTTATGCCTCAATAAAGCTGCTAAAATAGAATAAAAGAAAGTGCCAGTGTCACAATTTGCCAAAGGGACCACCAGCTGGGAAGGAAAGAAAAGTGGGTGAGATGGGGAAGAGGAGGCTGTTTCTCAGACTGTGATGGGAAGGCCTCTCTAACGGGGTGCCGTTCACTTCAGCCGAGACCTTCAGGAAGCAAGGGAGCGAACCAGGTGGTGTCTGGGGAAACAGAGGCAGGCAGGCAGAGCAGGAGGTTCTCAGGACGCACGGCAGGCGTGCGCTTGGGGTGTTTGAAGAGCGGCCCTGGGGACCCAGCGGCAGAAGCAGAGGGGCTGAGTGGGCAGAGGGGCAAGGAGACGAGGAGGTGACAGCTGCGGGGAGGCAGGGACCAGGTCACGGAGGGCCTTGTACATCACGGGGACGTCGCTGGACTTTCACTCTGGGTGAAATGGAGAGCCATCGTAGGGTGTGAGCAGGTGGCGTGCTCTGCCTTCCATTTCACAAAGCTCCTTCCGGCTTCTGTGTGTGAAAGGCCGTGGGATGCAAAGGAGGTAGCCAGGTAGGGTGCCGTCGTATCAGTCCAGGTGGGAGGCGGCTTTGCTTCTACATGTTGTGCTTTACTCTCTCTCTCTCATAATTAGGGTGACATGATCCATGATCTGAAAATTACACCAAACATTTAAAATCAGAATTTCCTGAAAAAGTCTGGACAAATGGCCCACACCCATAGCGAATAAAGCTGCTTGCTTCCAAGTTCCCTCTCCGTGCAGTATCAGTTAAGTGTGTAACTGTGTGTTTGATGGGTATCGCCACATTAGACTGGAAGTGCCGTGGTGGTCAGAGCCATGTCCTGATATCACGATCTTTGCTACACCCCTGGTGTCTAGAACAGAGCCCTCAGAAAGTACTCATTGAATGAATGGATGAATGAACTGCTGTCTTCAATCATCTGGTCTCCAGTGCTTTCTGAGGATGGTAAAGACAGTAGGAGAGTATCAAGTATCTGTGCCGTCCTCTACATTTCCCAGCCTGCCTTGCAGTTGGCTGTGGCCATATGACTGGTGTGGCCAGTGAATATTGAGCAGAAATAGCATGTACCAAGGCAGATGATAAGTGAAGTACATCCTCTATCACTCTCTGCTGCTGAAATGCCTTTGAAGGCCACAGGTTTCAGATGGCAGAACTACCAGAAGGAATGGGACCCCCTGACCTATGTAAGACTTTACAATGGTAGGAAATAAACCTTTGATGAGCCAATGAGATTTGTCTTTTGCAGCAAAGAGTATTATTACTCTGACACATTATCATTTTTCTATTTTTCACCAGTACAGAGCTACGCAATACATACCACAGTGTTAGACCATTTTGGATAATGACAGTTGGAAATTGACCCCCAAGATGAATTTTCCTTGACACTGATTCCTTTTCACAGGGTCAGACACTTTATACTTTTTCAAATATTCCCATCGCAGTTGGAATCACGATAGTAGCAGAGTAGCATAATTCATAATTTCTGGAAGGTACTCAGTATAGTTGGATCCAAGGTCTCCTGACAATAATAGAGGCAATCTGGTCAAGTTCTAGCAAATGGGGCTGGACTTTCTCCCATAATTTTTCCAGTAATTGGAGGCAAAAATGTGAAATTTCCATTCAGCATGGAAAAGGGGTTGGCAGCTGTTGGGAAGAGATGAGCTTTGGCTGAGCTCCGTCTGAAATGTTCCTGGCTTTATTTGCTCACTTCATCCTTTAATTCTTCCCACTCAACTCCATTCTCACATTTTTGCTAGTCGGGATCCAGTTTGTGGGGGCTAGAAATAAAGTGGGGGAAAGGTGGTTGAGATCGTCAGGAACACATTTTCTTTTTAACACGAAGCCTGCAAATCCACTGTTTTTACCCATATGTCCTAATGAAAAGAACACACTTAGAAGATCAATACAAACAGCTCCAAAAGAAAATGAGCACCTCAACAGGACAAAACTCAGCTCCTGAGAGTGTCCATAAAGCTCTCCACTAATCCTAGCATCTCCTATTCACCCAGTATAAATTCAAGAACTATGTAAGACTCTTTAATAATAATAGTAGCTAACAGTTTTGAAGCCTCCCCCACCAAGCAATCCCCTCAGGCTCTACTTGGGGTGAAAGGCAACTGCCCCCTTAGTTCCTAAAAGCCAAATGGTTGCTGGGGTCAGCTGAACATAGAGAAGGTGATGGTGGCCCCAGGACTACCACCTGGGCACAGAGGTACCCCAGGCTGCATTGCACACATCCTCCAGCATTCTGCTGGGTTGCCTGGATCACACGCTGAGCCCGGGAAGGGTCCCAAACAAGGGAGGGCCCCTGAGGCTTAGGCTTCATTAGCTTCAAGGTAAACCCCCTGCTCGCAACACGTATTATAGCCCCTCTGCGGTCCAGAGAGGTGGTTACTATTAAGAGCAATTTATAAGGAAGGAAGCTAAGGGTCATGAAGTGGGAGTTCCCTTCCCTACGGCTTACAGCTGTCAGTGGAGGATTCCCGTCAGCCACCGCCCCTCGCACATTAGTGTTCAGTGCTTCTGTTCCCATTGTTTGGTCTCCTTAGCTTCTGAGAGGCGAGGGGTTGCAGAGGGGGAGCTTTGGCAGAGGAGGTGATGAAGAACCGCGGTGGCTCCTCCTCACATCTTCCCGTCACCTGAAGTGTGTCTTCTCTCCTCCACATGCATATTTGTTTGTCGTTTATGAGCTTTTCCCCTTTGATGAGGTCCTCAGTACAAAGTTGACTTCCTTTGTTCATATGAAATTGTTTGGGATAAGCATCCAGTGTGAGTGAGTCTATTGTCCACCCCAGGAATGGGCTCAGGCCCTGTACTGCACACCCCTACATCACTATCATGATTTCATTCCGTCATTCATTCATTTATTCAGCACAAATATATCTACCGTCAACTTTGTGCCTAGCACCATGCTAAGAACAGCTGGGGACACCGTGAGCCTCCCTCAAGTGGCCTGTAGAGAATATGGTCCTGTGCCTCTCTCTGATAGTCAGTTTCTCGTGTTCACTTGGCTGGGCTAGAGCCCCAGCTGTTCAAATACTAATCTAGGTGTTGCTGTGAAGATATTTTGTACGTGTGATTAAAGTCCGCAGTCAGTTGACTCTACATAAGGGAGATTATCCTCGATGATCTGGGCAGACCTTATGAGCAGAACTGAGGCTCCTCTGAGGAAGAAGGGATCCACTGGTGGACAGCAGCTTCTCCCTGTGTGCCTGAGCGTTCCTGCCAGCACTGGGGAGCTCAGACTCGCCACGCCAGCCCCTGCGATTGCCTAAGCCACCTCCTTGCAGCGAGTCTCTGAATCTGTTTCTTCTGGGTCTGTTCCTCTGGTTGAGCCCTGCCTGATACGCCCTCTTGCTACCTAAGGAGCAGCTCATTTTAGTCGGACTCATCTTCATCAGCCTTCTACTTGCAGAGAAAGACAAGAAAAGTATCAAGTCTAGCAAAGCAAGTTGCTTGCCCTCACTGGTGACCCCACCCACAGAAAACCTGAGCCAGGAGCAGCAATTTCAGGTGACTTCAAAGTTTCTGGGAATGAGTAGAGAATGAGGATGGGGTTCAAAATGGGAAAATCTGGGCCCATATCACTGCCAGCTCTGGTTTGAGAAACTACCAAGAGATCTTTGGGACCTTGAATAGCAATTCCAAAGAAGTCATTACCCCATCTACAAAGAAAAGTGTGAAGCACAAAGTGCAGACTGCACCCAAGGAGGCCCATCTGATTTGCTTTTGGGTAGCCAGTAGTTCTCCATTTTAGAATTTGGTGGTACCAGGCTCATATGCATTAAGATCTGCAAGGAAAACAACTGAGGAGTGGTAGTGTTGGTATCTGTTCTGGGTTCTAAAAGCTCAGGTTTCCATTTCTGGGTGTAAGATGTGAGGAGTGGGCTTCCACAAAGTTCTTTCCATTGCCGACATTCTAGTCTCTTTGATGAGCATAACAACTTATACCACCAATTAGAATGGTCTTCCAAGTGAAAAATATTTGACAGTGGATTTGGGTGGGCTCTCCTCAGAGAATCTGGTGATCATTTATCCTTATCAGCTCCCTAGCACTTTACAAATCTACCTTCTGAGAGACGTTTGCACAATTATGGGAATTCTTCTGAAACCAACATCTCTGCCAGCTACTGTTTATCACACTTTCTCGGTTTGCTTTCTGAGTACCAGATTGTGAGAGGAATACCTTCATAGCTGAGATGACATTGGTTTTCTCAGATTCTCAGTGAGTGAACTGTGACCTCAGACCAGATGCAATATGTACAGAATCTTCTAGACAAGGAAGATCTGTGTGAGGGTAAGAAAAAAGGGATCCTTCAAATTTGGACTGAGGTTAGTTTTATTGAGTAATGAAAAGCAACCAAGAAAACTAATAAACTAAGTTTTTTTCAAATCCCTCCAGGAAGGTAAATGTCAAAAGAGGAGATCAGTCCTAAAATCAGGGAAATGGTCACCACAGAAAGTGGTTTCAAACCTCTGCTATCACAATATCCCAGAGAGACGTAATGTCGTTTCTAATCAAGTGATCGGCCCCAAAGCCAGAATCACAAGACCAAATGTTCTGTCTGTGCTTTCAAATTGCGGGGGGACCTCCAATCCATCTTTAGGACTGAAGAAATAACTTGTTTCACAGATTTTTGAATGACTCGTTCCCAAAAACATACAGATGGTATTGTGAGGAACAGAATGCAATTTTTTTTTTTGAGGTACTGGAGGCCAGGGATTGAACCCAGGACCTCGTATGTGGGAAGCCAGCGCTCAACCCCTGAGCCACATCGGCTTCCCTGAGCTGGTTTTTTCATTTGTTTGTTTGCTTGTAGTTTGTTTCTGTTTCTTCAGGAGGTACCGGGGACCGAACCCAGGACCTTCCATGTGGGAAGCAGGCGCTCAACTGCTTGAGCCACATCAGCTCCACAAATGACTTTTAAAAACCTTACTGAATTCCTCGTGGCGTTCAGTCTTTCCCCCATGGGAGCCCTCAGAAGCGTTTTTGATTTTCACAGTGGGCCCTCTGAGCTTGACGGTTGCACCCACTGCCCAGCTCTTCCCAGGCCCCTGCTCAGTGGTGCCTCCTGGGCAGAGGGAGGCAGAGGGGCTCTGTGATGCCAGGCCATGCCCAGCAGGCCTGCCCTGGGCGTCGTGGAGTCCCGCCAGGCCCACAGTTGCTGGTTCCGTCCACGCTGCCCCACCCCAGTCGTCAGCAGTGACAGGTGTCCCCAGCTGTCCTGGTGAGAGAGGATGAAGAGGAGGCCCCTGGGCCTGCCTGTATTTGTCTTGACCTCTAAAGGCACGACCCAGGGACGTGGCATGGGTGGTTTCATTCCAGTCTCTCTGGCGCTTGAGCCCAGCCATTTCCTTTCCTCTTTTTATTCCCGGGCTTCCTATGCCACCCAGCACTTCCAAGGTGAGCTCAGTTTTGGATCTAAAAATGCATTTTCTGCTCCTTCCCAACTCCCTGCCGTGTTGACAACGTGATGGTAAGCAGCATAGCCCAGGAAGGTAATCTTCCTAGTGCTCTATTTCAGGGCTGCCCGGTCCAGACCCAGCCAGAGCTGCTTTCTGGCCTGTCGGTCTGCAGCTCTAACGTGAGATCTCATGAGTGGCGTAGCACACATTACATGAGGCAGAATCGTGGGTGGTTGCAATTTTTTGACTATTTTTGTTATGGGAAAAGTGTGACACTGGATTTCAAATACTCTCTCCTGTTTTCTTAAGCAAGTTGAAATGTGTCAAACCCAGGGGACCTCGACCACTGTTTGTGTCTTCAGAATGATCTGGAATCACCCCGGCTTTCACCCTATAAAGGCTCCCATCACCTCCTGCTGCAGGCAGCTCAACGTCAGAACCATGTGTTATTCTTAGTCTTTCATGTTTTTCCTTCCTCACGTAATCCCGAAACTAGCTCAGTCCATAAAGCTGGCTGTGTTCTCCTGAATAGCTGGGAGTAAGCACATTGCTCTCTCTTCTTGACACCCAGCTTCTATTTATAGCCAACAGATGATCAGAAACCAGGGTCAAGGGCAGTCGTTGTTTGGTCAAGCCCAGCTGTTGGGTGCTGATTAGTAATTGGCAAGGTGTGGCAAGTGCCATGTGGCCGTGCCAAGATCTTGGTAGCATTGCCAACGTTTGCTTAGTCCAGATAGAAGCAGTTAGCATCCGCTCGCTCTGCAGAGGCAATCCCGGCTGACTGTTTCGGACAGCCCAGCCTGTCAGACCGGCCTCAGATGCAACCTGAAAATGTAAACGGTGCTGTCGGAAGCCATCAAGGTCTACAAAGTTTGCCTTTTCCCCCTTGTTTAGGATTCAGGCACAGAAGAGTGATTATCTCAACCCCTTTCTGACAGTGTTGAGTACTTTTCTAGAACATAAATGAGAAAACTTACTTCTGTAGCACAGAGATTGCTATTTCTCAAAGCTTTTCAGGCACTGGAAGAGAGAGACGTGTTAAATCAATCGTGTATTAAAATGGCATCATGAATTGGCACCTCCCAGAAATTAGGTCCACTCTAAAAGATGCCAGGCTGGGAATAAGTTAAATATATGTTTCAAGGAGAAAGAAAGCTCAAGTCACTGTTTTGAAAAGGTGAGTTATAGGCAAAGTCATTGACTGTCCCCAGCACTCTAGCATGCTGGGAAAAATGCCTGCTCCGGTGGTTAAAACTTTGCTTGGATTGATATTCAGAACTCTTGGCAAAGCTTATGCAGATAATGCCTTGTACTTGTGAGTTACTTTTACGATAATTTCAAAGATCATTAATCAGCAGGCACCGTGTGAATGAGATGCTATCCAATCGCTACAAAACGATCCTTGGGGTCTCACATTCCTGTCACCTTCCCCATCCAAGGACCTACAAACGCAGCATCTTCACCAACTTTCTGAGAGAGGTCGGTGACTTCCTGGGAGCCAGGGTGAGCTCTGGCATCAGGGTCTCTCCTGAAAGCCCCATTCAGGTGATGCACCAGGGATCTGATGGTTCCAGCACCTGCTCGGCATTCCCTCAGGGAGTTAGCATGGAAATGGGGCTCCTTTCCTGAAAAGAGCTATCTTACTTTGTTCAGAAAGCTTTATTTAATGGTCTCAGAATGTAAACTTTTTTATTAGAGAAGCTGTGCGTTTACAGAACAATCATGCATAAAATACGGGATTCCCATAGACCACCCTATCATTAACAGCTTGCATTGGGTGGAACGTTTGTTACGATTGATGGAAGCACATTTTACAATAGTGCTATTATATCACTAAACTATTAATTATAGTCCGTGGTTTAACTTAGGGTTCACTGTGTTGCACAGTTTCATGGATTTTTTTATTTTATTTTTATTATAGTACCATATATACAACCTAAAATTTCTCCTTTTAAGCACATGCAAGTACATAATTCAGGGTTGTCAACTATGTTGACAGTATTGCGCTACCATCACCACCATCCATTAGCGAAACGTCTCCATCATCCCAAATAGAAATTCCGTACATTTTAAGCCTTAGCTCCCTAAGAACCCCCCACCCCATCCCCTGGTAACCTGTACTCTCGAGTCTGACTCTGAGTTTGCTTATTCTGATGATCCCACATCAGTGAGATCATGCAGTGTCTGTGCTTTTGTGTCTGGCTTATTTCACTCAGCATGATGTCTTCAAGGCTCATCCGTGTTGTCACATGTATCAGAGTTTCACTCCTTTTCACAGCTGAGTAATAGTCCATCGTATGTATAGGCCACATCTTGTTTATCCATCCATTGGTTGAGGGGCCCTGGGGTTGCGTCCATCTTCTGGCAGTTGTGAATAAGGCCGCTGTGAACATCAGTGTGCAAGATCTGTTCCAGCCCCTGCTTTCAGTTCTTCTGAGTATATACCCAGAAGTGGGACTGCTGGATCATATGGTAGTTCTATACTTAGCTTTCTGAGGAACTGCCAAATTGTCTTCCACACTGGTTACGTCAATTTTCATTGCCACCAGCAATGAATGCATGTTCCTGTTTCTTCATATCCTCTCCAAAACTTGCAGTTTTCCATTTTTAAAATAGTAGCTATTCTAGTGGGTGTGGCGTAGATCTCACTGTGGTTTTGATTTGCATTTCCCTAATGGCTAATAATTTTAGCATCTTTTCATGGCTTTTTGGCCTTTTATATATCTTTCTTGGAGAAATGTCTTTTCAAGTATTTATTTTATTTATTTTAAGGATTTATTTTATTTATTTCTCCCCACCCCCTCATTGTTTGCACTTGCTGTGTCCGTTGTCTTCCTTGTTTTTCTTTAGGAGGCACCGGGAACTGAACCCAGGGTCTCCGATGTGGGAGGGAGGCCCCTAAACTCTTGAGCCACCTCCGTTCCCTGCTTTGTTGTGTCTCTCATTATGTTTTTCTTCTTGTGTCTCTTGTTGCATGATCTTGTAGTGTCAGCTTGCTGCACCTGCCCATCACACCAGCTCACTATCTTCTTTAGGAGGCACCAGGAACTGCACCATGGACCTCCCATGTGGTAGGTGGGAGCTCAGTTGCTTGAGCCACATCTGCTTCCCATGTTTGCACATTTTTAATTAGGTTGTTTCTCTTTTTGTTGCTGAATTGAAGGATTTCTTTATGTATTCTTTATATTAAACTTATCAGATATGTGGCTTCCAAATACTTTGTCCCATTCTGTAGGTTATTGTTTTATTTTCATAATAAATTCCTTTGATGCACAAACTTTAAAAATGTTGATGAGGTCCCATTTATCTATTTTTTCTTTTGTTGCTTGTCCTTTCAGTGTAAAGTTGCCTGACACAAAGTCCTGAAGATGCTTCCCTACATTTTCTTCTAGGAGTTTTATGGTTTTGGCTCTTATATTTAGGTCTTTGATCCATTTTGAGTTGATTTTTGTATATTGTGTGAGGTAGAGGTCTACCTACATTCTTTTTTCAAATGGACATCCTGTTTTCCCAGCACCATTTGTTGAAGAGACTATTCTTTGCCAATTGAGCAGTCTTTGCACCGTTGTCTAAAATCTGGACAAAAATGTGGGGTGCCTTTCTGCGCTCTCAGTTCCACTCCGTTGGTCTGTACGACTGTTCCATGCTAGTGCCATGTGGTTCTGATGGCCGTGGCTTTGCAATAAGACTGGGAATTGTGAGGCCTCCAACTTCAGTCTTCTCTTTTGAAAATGGCTTTGGCTTTTTGGGGCCCCTTACCCTTCGATATAAATTTGATAATTGGATTTTCCATTTCTTCAAAGAAGGTTGTTGGGATTTTGATTGGGATTGAGTTGTGTACTTAAATTCAAAAGTTGTGTAATTAAATTTTTAAAGTCTAATAATAAAATCCCAGGTGGTGTTACTCTTAGCCTTTCCAGCTATATGTGGGAAGCAATTGTGTTTCTGACAGATGTTGACATAAAAACACCACACATGAAAGAAAAAACCAAACCATTAAAGTATTGGCAAAATGTTTTCCTGTGTGGTTCATGAAGTGAGAATACATAGAAGAGGTTGCTCTATGCTTGGCCCCAGGCTAAGCACTTTGCATATGTATTATCTCAACTGAACCTTATTTAGGACAGATTAGTAACATCCTAACTCCCAACAATTTTATTCGCCATCTCATTTAAACTCATTTGACAAATTAGGAAATTGAAAAAAGTCATAATAACATGGAGAATACTCTTGATATTCTTTTTTTCCCCTTAATTTTGAAATTGTTTCCTATTTTTTTCTTTTCTTTTTTTTTTAGGAGATGAAAGGACTCAGCCATACAAACAATTTTATTTTGCAAATACTGCTACTGCCTACCACCTAAGTGAGCATTGCACCTTTCAAAGTACCTTTTGGGTGCCCGTGGGCTGGTTTCCATGTTGGTTAATGCCTTAGGTTCTGCTGCAAAGATGTCACAAACAAGCCCTCCAAATCTTCGCAGTGTGCAACCACAATCATTTTTTCTGTTTCTCACCACCAGGTCTGCGTGTCGGCTTGGCTCAGCCGGCCTCGGTTGCTCTTGGCTTCAGTCCTCTCGCTTGAGAACCCACGCAGAAGAGGAGAGCAGCTGGCTGGCGGACGTTCTTCCCAGGCAGAGGGCAGGAGAGCAAGAGAGGTGAGCAGAAATGCCTTGGTTTGAACTAGCACGTGAGCACGTCCCGCCGGCCAAATCAGGACACATGGCCAAGCCCAAATTTGGCGTGACAGAGAGGGGCACCATGCACAGGGATAGGGTGGGAGGGGGGAGAGGATTTGTTGAATGTTAATACAATCTACTGCAGTCACGTCACTTAAAATGCTTTGCTGTAGTGGGAATGTTCTTTAACCGACTTATGGCATGGATGAATGACAATAAGGCTAACATTTATGAGAGTGTGCTTGTTAACAGGAACTGTGCTGAGCACAGCGCGTTCGTTATATGCTATGCTTCTCCAGGAGAGATATTTATGCCCATTTTCCCGACGAGCAGATAGTAGCCCAGTGCAGCAAAGCCCCATGCCTGGGCCCTAATGCCCAAGCGCTGGAGGGTTTTCTTTCTTGATATTCTTTTAAGCACAGAAAAACATAGCATTCAAAATTGCATGTAGTTTTAGCTCAGCTATAGAAATACAGTAAACCTACCCATACTGATATAAGTAGAGATCAAAAGTAAAAACTGCACGGTACCCTCAAAACTGTTCATTAAATGTTGGTTTCTATTAGTACAAAGTCCCTGAACTGAGAGTTGGGCCTGGGAAGTGGATGACAGACACTCACGAGTCACGTTCCATCCAAACTCAAAATATTCCAGGGCTGTGGATTTGTGGTGCTTAATGAGAAATAAACCAAAAATATTAAGAATGATTTTCTCTGCACTATGGAGTTTTGGGTCATGTATGTTTTTCTGTATCTGCCTACTTTTTCACAGTAAGCATAGACAAGTATTATATAAAAATAAAAGTCTTCTACAAGTTTCAAGAATTAAAAATCAATTTGTTCTGCTAATTTTTTCCTAAGTGGGAAATGCCCTTTTCCTTCTTTACTGTCACGTGTAGTTCTGGCAGCCTAGTAACTCAAGCACAGAGAGAAAAGACAAAGCCCAGGGTAGGAGGGAAACGAGAGGCATGTTTCCCTCCTGGCCACAGTGAGAGTCCTGTGGCACCTGTGGCCAAATTTGGGTCACATATGTTACAAGTGGGAAAAAAAAGTCCCACTGAGGCTGGCAAAGCCTTGGGCAGCTACTGAAAATGCTTAAACACACACACAACATAACTAAAAAACAAAACACACACAGGCAAACTGTGTTCTCCAAGAAGAGAGACAGGTCCCCAGATCCGCGTGCAAGGCTGATTAGGAGGCAGGTCGCCCCTGAGCAGTAGAAAGCAGCAAGCCCAGAGCGTCCTGCTCTTGCAGGGTCTTTGACTCTTTGAACACTAGGTGGGACACTGGACTCTGAGGCGGGCCGGCATCTGTTGATTGTAAGGTTCTGCAGCTGCCCCCAGCTCCGCGGGAACCCAGCAGCCAAGCCTGGACAGCCAGCTGCGGGGTCAGGTGCTGGGCCCACAGGAAGCAGCTTCTGCTGAGTGGCCGAGGGAGCGGCAGGGACCCGCCCTGGCCGGTGGGGCTTTCCTGCAGGTGGCCGCAGGCAGAACCCCAGCCCGGGCTCAGGCTGGAAGGCGACCTGCGCTGCCTTTAGAGAAGTTGTTCTCCCGTCCAGGGAGTGGCTAGAGCGGCTGGGAGAGAGAAAGGCCAAGTGCAGGATTGCAGATGCACTCCTGGCAACGTGATGCTAACTTTTCACAGTGCTTTAGCATTCCTCATGCATGCATTCCTTCCTTCCTTCCTTCCTTCATTCATTCATTCAGCAGACATTTATTCAGACTCAGGGAAATCAGGAGCACTAAGACATGGCTGCTGCCCTCCAGGATCTGGGAATGCAGGGAGGAGGCAGAGGCCTCAGCAAGCAGGTTTCAGCGGGGTGAATGTGACGGGGATGGAAGTCCAGGGAACTATGGCACTCCCTGGAGAAGGAGCTCACCCAGGCCGGAACTCAAGGAGTGACGATGCCTGCGCTACCCCCCGTGACAGTCCTACCTGGGTGCTTCTCAGACTTTAGTGGGCGTAAGAATCACCTGGGGGTCTTGTTAAAATGCAGGTTCTGAGTCAGTAGGTCTGGGATGGAGCCTGAAATTTTGCACTTTTAACAAGCCCCCCGGGCAAGGCTAGAGCTGCTGGCCTGATGGTCCACGCTAAGTAGCTGAGCCCTAAGTGATGTCTAAGAAGGAACTAGCCAGGTAGAGAAGTGGGAAAAAGTATTCCTAAGAGAAGGAACCATCCCAGCTGAGTCACTCTAGGGACAGGGGATACACTGAACCTTGAGGGAGGTTGATGGTTTCCTGGGTAGAGCTGAAATTTCCCTGGGTTTCCCTTTATTCTATTAGTGTTAATTCACTCTTTAGGGCTCAGCCCCAAACCTGCATATTCTAAGAAACATTTTTAACAGTCACCTGGCAAGGGCTCTTCTGCTTAACGGCCTTGTTTCCTTATGGCCTTGTTTCCTGAGTTATCTCTTTCTGTCCTGTAGACGACAAGGTCCTCAGGTCAGTGTAGGGACTGAGTAAACCTGCAGAGGGTTCCCAGTCAATATCGTTAATTGAATTCTTTGACTCCCAGGCTGGACTTCCACAAGGGACGCCACTGCTTTTCCACTTTGCAGCTAGTACAGCATCTGATGCACAGAGGGTGCTCATCACATATTGATTTGGAATGAATGGATGGATGGATGAATGAATGAATGAATGAAAAGATTTTAATTTCTTAGATTGGGCTCAGCAAGAGAATAGAAGAGTGGTTAAGAGCATAGGTGCTCAAGTTAGCATGCATGTGTTCGAATCCAGGCCCTGCCGCGGGCTCACTGCATTAACCTGGGCACATCCAGTGACCTCTCTATGCCTCAGTTTTCTCATCTGTAACATAGGGTTACTGGCCTCAAAGAGTCACCATGAACATTACCTGACATAGTATGCAATTGTAAACATTCAATAAATGTCATTGATTGTTATTTTTGAGAAGGCTAAAGTTAACAGCAGCCAACTTGACCCCGTATTGCCTAGTGGAGTTTGGTGAGGATGGGAATATTTGTCTAAGATAGGGCTTAGGAGTGAACTTCATTTCTCTTTACCATGCCTGCCTTCCGTTTATATGCAAAACGATTGAGTATTGTATTTTTTTAAAAAATAAAATATGAAATTAAATTTTCCTTGAATTTCCAATAGGAAAACACAAGCAAATGGTAGATACTTGAAGCAGGACCCTTGGACACGAGCAGGTTTCATAAGATCACCCAGTTATTGAGGGCTGTCGTGGGGGAGAACTTTATTCTGCCTACCTGCGACAGCACCTGGATTGGGCTTTGGGAATTCCAGAGAGGCCATGAAAAGAGGAATCTTTGGTCAATAGGCAGCCAGTACATATGGACCTAGCTGAAGCTGTGTGTCCTGAGTGAGACGCACAGGGAGGCTGTGGCATCACCACTCGATGCTCTTGTAGGTTATTGACAGCTTAGAAGGGCTGTTGAAAAGCTCTAGAGCTGACACCATCTCTCTTCTTTTTTCGGTTGTCCATGAATCCTTAGACCTGCACTGTTCAGTACAATAGCCACTAGCCACATGGCTGTTTACATTCACGAAACTTTAATTTTAAAAATTCCATTTCTCAATTGCACTAGACGGAACCCAACAGCCACATGTGGTTAGTGGTTACCTCATTGGACAGTGAGGCAATAGACAGGGGTGTAGGACATTTCATTGGGCAGCACTGACTTAGAGTGTAAATCTTACACTATAAACTTTGCAAATTGTGAAAAGCAGAGATGGCAAAACCCAGAATTCATGTAATGAGGATATTGCAGAATTGGATGCAAAAGTTAGGAAATGTGAGGGGTAAGTGTGTATTGCTTTTAGACAATGGACTTTGACTTTATGGTTTTTGAGCTTGATAGCTGTTAAATAAGCAGGTGCTCACTCTACATAACCACTAACCAGGGGTTCTGCTTTCTCTGTAAGAAAGCAAAGTCTGGCAGATGCAGGCATGGACCAAAATTGCTTGCAATTGAATTGGATAGATACTAAGTGCATGGAAGAACTCTAACTAACGTGTGAGAAAAACCCAGTGAAATGCTACAAGAACAGTGTGGGGGTTGATAAAGGAGGTGATGCTTGGCTTTGACGTGACAGAAGGGACAAGGGGAACTGATAAAGATAAGATACGGGTACAGCTGGGAGAACAGGAAGCAGATAACTCTAGATGAACTAACAACATTAGCAGGCAGTCAGTTTGAAAATGGGGCAGGGGTCAGGTTTGGAAGGATTTAAATGCCAGCCTGAAATGGTTTTGACTGACTAGGAAAGAGAAATGGCAGAAATGTAGACAAAGAAGCCTAACCTGCTTTGTATATTTTACGGTTGATTTGGAATTTGGGAAGTGGCTCCTGGATGTAACGCCAATGGGTCCCATCACACCCCTCTTTGAACTGCTATTTAATGTTCTCCTGTGCATTTGGTGTCTGTCTCACTAAAGGGCAAGCACTTTGGGACAGTCATTTTGCCCACCAGGCTTTGCTTTCTTCCCTATAGCCTCTAGGTAGTGCCAGGCACAGAAAACATGCCCAGTTATTAAAAAACAGCTGTTCAGTAAGTAACAGTAGAGTCAGTCTTTATTGTTTAAATTTCCTGAGGTAAAGAGAGGAATTAATTATTTCTTTGCTTTAAAATAAAAATCCTGGGAAAAGGTTCTATTATTTTGTTGAATAGAGATGGATGCCCACAAGATGCCAGATGTCCAAAAAAGAGTGGTGAAAATACCTACCTCATAGAGTGCTGAGGATTAAATGATGTGCATGCAGACCACCTAGCATGCAGTAAGCGTCAGCTGAATATTAATCTAATAACTTAACGAGCATACATGGGATTGGCCAAACCTCACACGTCATTTAATGGCATTCACTATCTCTTCACCCACTCATTTGTTGGGTGCCATAAAATGAGGGAAATTCTGGGGTTATTCTGTGCCTTAACCATGTGTATCGCTGTCAGGCAAAGCTATTTCACAGACCACCTTCAGCTTGTCAAGAACCCTCAGGTATTCCCTTTTGCCAGAACAGGAAGTTCTAAGTCCATGTGGTGGTTTGGAGCCATGTACCTAAAAAACCCCTGTTCTTAAACTTAATCCATCCCTGTGGTGAGAACCCATTGCAAGTAGGACTTCTGATGAGGTCACTTCAGTTAAGGTGTGGCCCAACCCAATCAGGATGACTCTTGATCCCATTACTGGAGTCCTTTCTAAGCAGAATGAAATTCAGACAGAGAGAGAAAGCCACAGAGGAAGCAGCCAGAAACTGAACATCAGTGGCACCCGGAAGAGACGGGAGGGACCAGGAGATGCCATGTGCCTTGTCATGTGACAAGCTAAGGACCAAAGATGGCGGCAGCCAGTTCCAGAATGCCAGTCTTCAGGAAGAAAGTATCGCCTTGATGACGCCTTGATTTGGGCTTTCTCTTAGCCCCTGTGGCAGTTTGATATTATTTATGAATTCCAAAAATAGATAGTGGATTATGTTTGTAAACTGGTCTGTTCCTCTGGGCCTATTAGATTAAGAGGTTTCACCTTTACTTGATTAAATTAAGATTGAGGCTTTGATTTGGCCACATCCATAGGACATTGAGTCCCCACCCCCTTGGTGGGTGGACATTCAGACAGAAAAAGGCCACTGCAGAGAAGAGAACTTTTTTTGGATGCTGGAGCCCTGGGGAGAGAGCCGAGCCATTCGCCTGATAGTTTGCAGCTGCAGAGACCAGAGCCCTGTGCAGCCAAGCCAAGGAAGTGTTGAGCCCTCCAGCCCTCAGCTGAGATGGGAAGAGGCTGGGACCACGGAGGCTTAAGAGGAAGAGGAAGGCTGAACCCTCGCAGATGTGGCCCGCCATCTTGCTTCAATATGTGGCCATGACTTTGGGTAAGAAAATACCTCTTATGGTACCTGAAGTTGGACTCTTTAGGGCTTTGTAACTGTAAGCTTCTACCCCAAGTAAATACCCTTTATAAAAGCCAGCAGATTTCTGGTATTTTGCATCAGCACCCCTTTGGCTGACTAATACAGCTCCCAAACCATGAGCTCATAAATTCCCATTGTTTAACCCAACCCATTTCATGGTATTTGTTTGAGCAGCCAAGGAAACTAAAACACTCCATCACTTGGTTTCTCTCCAAAAACCTCACCTGCCATATTGCTCCAACCTCACTTCCTTATTTTCCCACAAAGAAGTTTCCATTAAGGAAGAGTTGCACACTATTTACTGTCCCTGAACATCCCATACTCACTTCCCTTCTATGCTTTGGCCACTGCCTTCCTCCAGGATGGTCTCACTTTTGCTCTCTGCTTTGCTAAATTTTACTCATTCTTCAAGATGCAGCCAAGACCCACTTCTCCCAGGAAGCTCTTTCTAATTGCTTAAGTTTGTGGACAGGGCACCTTTCTCTGGACTCCTATGACACTTATTTACAACGCCAGTGAATTTGCCACTGTCTAATTGTGTCTTGTGTCTTACTTGTATTTGTCCAACAGACTGAAGTCAGAGTTTATGTCTTGCCTTCAAATCGCATCATCACGACTGAAGGTGAGGGCTCAGTGACAATCGTTAACACTGGTTCAGGGTTTTCAAAGTGGGCTCCTAGAGACTTGACCAAGGAGCACAGGCTTCCATCTTTTTCCTCCCGCCCCCCAACTTGAGTTCTATCAGAGCAGCCCTGATTTTAAATGCTTTACATAACCAGAGTCTGAGTAACTTTTTTTTTTTTTTGGAACTACGGGGAATGAACCCAGGACCTCCTACATGGGAAGCAGGCGCTCAACCACTGAGCTACATCTGCTCCCCAATGACAGTTGGTTTTTTCATTTGTTTATTTTTGCTTGCTTTTTAGGAGGTACCAGGGATCAAACCTGGAACCTCATACATGGGGAAGCAGGCTTGAGCTACATCTGCTCCTCCAAACTTGTATTTGAAGAAAGGGTTTCTTAGCTAAAGCTAAGCATTAGTCATTGGCGGCACAGGGGTGAGCTGATCAGTTAGGCTAGCGAGTATTCTAGATTAACTCATCCTCATTCATGAATATCTGGAGGCAGAATTGCTGGGGGTAGGTAAAGTAGAGCATGGGGCACAGCCCGTGCAAGATCTCTTCTCCCTGACCCACCCCCAATTGAAAATGTAATTTTCTCCTTGTAGGAAACTTTGAAAGCACAGAGAAGTATAAAGAAAAAAAAAAGTCATCTCTAATCCTACCACCCAGCAACATTGTTAATCTCGGTGTACTTTCCAGTTCTGTAACACATGCATAAGTAAATATAATTAGTCACAGCTGAGATCACACTGTATGTTGAGTTTGATAGCCTCCTCTTTTCACATACAGTTGTACCATGACCAGTAAACATTCTCTTAAGTATGTTTATGATGCACATTGTTGCAAGCTGGTTTCCCAGGAAGCAGACCCTGAGATGGAGATTAGAATGCAAGATTTTTCCTTTCTTTCTTTTTTTTTTCATTTTACCGGGAGGTCCTGGGGATCGAACCATCCCTCCATATGGGAGACGGACGCCCAACCATTTGAGCCACATCCACCCCCAGCATGCAAGATTTTTAATACGGAGTGATGGGAAGAGCAGGAAGCAGGTGTGGGCTGAAGGAGCAGTTGAGCTGTGATGTAAGCCCAATGAATGCCTTAGTCAATCCATGGAGAGCTCTGGAGCTGGGATGGCCCTTCTGAGCTGTCCTAAGCTGGGGTGAGGGTCGGATCTTTATACTCCCACATGGATAGGGCTTCATCCACCCCTGGAAGGATGCATGATCTTGGACAGGCAGTTTACTCCAGCCAAAGCAGTCCCTGAGGAGGGGTGGCAGCTAAAAGCTGTCTTGGTGCAGCAGCAGCTGGGGGAGTAGCTCCTTCCTTCCTGAAGGGGATCTGAGCCACACCTCACAGCCTCCACTGCACTTCCAGTGCTGCTCTGTGAGCGAGAATAGCAATGGCTGGTGTTGGGCCCTCACCATAGGAGGGCACTGTGCGAGGTGATTTCATTTAGACCCCACAACTGCCCCACAAGGTGATTGCTAATGGTGTCCACACCTGTTTACCAGGAAGGACCTAAACCCAGACGCTAGGTGGGTCCCACAACTGGCAAGTAGGGCAGCCAGGATTTGAACCCTAAGCCCTCGCTTGCTTCATTTGTTATGGTAAGTACTTAAAAGAGTGTTTCTAGATAAAAATTTAAATTTTTCAGGCAAACATCTTACTACGTTTTGAAATGGGAAGAGGTAAGCTGCATTTCCTTTCCTCTCCAGTATGGACTAGAAGAATGGCTTTCAGAAACGGTGAAAATGTTTCTTGCTAGCCCACGGAATTCAATGAATTAGGACAGCTAAATAGATGAGAGCACAGTTTTAAAAGTTGTGAGTAAAGGACAAGAGGGACAGTGAGGACTTACTTATAACATGTTTGGCTTAACCCTTTTCATTAAAAAAAAGAAGAAAGAAAGAAACAGCAACTCATGACAAAGCACGTTTGCTCGGAAGCCTCAAAGTTGCCCTGCCCCTTTCCCTGCCGCGTGTGTGAACCGCTCCTTCTGCGTGCAATAAAGGCAGCAGTGTCAGGAATGTGCGCCTGTCGGTTCCAGGTCCTTTAACCTGTTCCATGCTTAATGTTTTTTATGATTTTTGAGATGCTGTTCCAGTCGAGGGCCAATAAAAATGAACATTTTATGCTTTATACTATTACAGATTTTAGAAGTTTGGGGGTTAAATTGATCATACCACTCTTATCTTCATCCAACCCTTTTATTAATTCTTTCCAAATAGCCTACCGAGAAATTTCATATTTTCCCTCACAATTTAAAATTTGTAAACAAAATGGTTCCTAAAAGGAGAAGGATTTACCAGTTTTTGGTATTCCTCTATTTGTCATCCTATAATCTTCTCCATGTGCTGCTTATTAGTCAAAATGAACACTGCCCCAGAGTGGCGGCATCTTTATGTATTTCTTTTCCCACTTAAGCATCAGCAGCACAATGAAAACCCGGCGTCAGCTGTTGCTGGGAGCGCTGGGCAGCCCTGTGGGCGGCGGGCGACGCGAGGGCGGCGGTGGGCAGGGGACAGAGCGCAGCCCGCTCTGGGGCAGCAAACGGGCGACGTCCTGGGGCCGCGCAGTCGGCCCCTCTAGCCCCAGTTGCCGACATTTCTTCCTGGATGGAAAACGAGTCTGGTTTAGTGCCGGGAACATTTGCAACCGTGCTTCCTCTGCTGGGCATTTCAGGGGGAAAAGGTGTTTCTCCCTGTGGGAAATAAGAAAGTTCTTTCTTCGTGGTTTTGGCCTCACTTTTTAAAAACACGTACTCAGAGTCTGTTAAGCCAGGGTGGAGGCAGGAGGTGGCAGAGCTCAGGAGAGAGTCCAGGACAGCCCCCTGCCAACCGTGAACTCCCTCAGGCATCTTCTGGGGAGCCTGGTTCAGTAGCCTCATTTGTCACCTCCTGTCCTGAGCTACTGAAAGCAAACACACACGTCTGTGAATCAGAACTTCTGCCAGTAGCCAATGCCTCCAGGAAAGGAGGGGGCGAAGGGCAGGAGTGTCCCGGGGCCTGGGGGGGGAGGAGAAGAGGCCGGGCAGAGGGGGCCACGTCCCCCCTGGGGGCTCAGGGCCAGCACATCCCGTGGAAGCCTGGAATGGGCCTGACTAAGCACACGGCCCAGAGTAGGTGCTCCACAAACGCGTTGGCAGAGAAAAAATCTTCATCTACTGAGTCTGGAAACAGGAAATTCTATCAGAACAGCTGTGCTCGGTCATAGAGCTGTAAGGAGCATATTTCGGGCCTCACGTAGTTTCCTGTCGTGGGGATGGAGGGGGGCTGGCAGCCAAGGCTGGCAAGCTGCTCGCCGCTGACCGTGAAGCAGGCTCGGCTCTGCGTCACCAAAAACTCCCCGGTGCTCCTCTCCCCTCTGAGTCACTTGCTTTCCTTCTGCCTGCTCTGAGTTTTTCCGAGCTGTTGAGAGGAAGAGAATTGCCTTCAGAAGAGAGCTAACCAGACTCCACGTGGTGCAGGCTGAGACGAGCAGATGCTGACCCGGGCTGGGCAGATGGGGAGCCGGGGTTTCTCCCACCTCTGGCATGCCCCTTCCTCTCGCCCTCTCCTTCCTGAGTCTGTTATCAGCTATCAGCTATCTTGGCTCCCTTCCTTGCCACCCCCTCTTCCCCTATTGCCTTAAAAAAGTTTTACAGATGTTAAAACTGGTGAATCTGAGTAATTGGGGTGGGGGGTGGGGGCTGGGGGGTTGCTGGGAGTTCTCTGTATCGGGTTTGTATTATTTTTGCAACTTGTCTTGTGAGTTGGAAATTATTTAAAAATCAAAAGTTTAAGGGAAAAAAAGTGTTTGCAAACTATAGGTCCTGACGTATTAAGCTGCTGTGAGATCATGTGGTGGGTTACAGTGAGAGGTTAAAAACGTGGAAATGGCAAAACACAGAATGAAACTTACACAGTAATGGGTACAAGAAAAAAGAAAACGTTCGAGTTCATCTTAGGGTGCGAGTAAACTTCTGTTTCAGTTATAAGTGTGTAGATAAAATCACTTCCATACTGTGGACCCCCATCAAGGAAACCTCGACGGCCACCGGGATATAATTTACAACTGGGGAAATTTCTATTATTTGGTATAGTCATGTTTTAAGAGGATCATGCTGGTAAAACTTTAACATTTCATTCCTCTTTCAGTTTCTAACCCAAACAAGAATAGTCCTTCATTTTTAAGTTACCTTTTCTTGGAATTTGTTTCTTCTTGTGGATTAGCATCCTTGGGAAGGGAATATGTTCTCTAACCGAAAGGCTTCGTAAAGTCCAGAGTTCATATAAAATACTGACTCAGTTAAACCTGCTGGCACCGTTCCTTGCTGGCTGTAAACAGTTTGGATGGGTGGCTTGTTGGCTCAGAGAGAACGAGTGCTATAGCCATACCCTTGGATGCAGTTACAGCAGGTAACGGGGCAGCGAGACATGTAATTAATTAATTTCTAAGATAAAACACGGCAGGCATTGCCCAGGACCAGGAGATCTAAGTAGAGAGGGCCCAAGCCTACCTTCTAGAAACTTCCCTCCTCGACCACAAGCCTGTTCTGCCAATCGGGAGAAGGCATTCGGTTGACTTGATATGCACTAGTTCACTGAACATACAGCCTATCTGGAAATTTCACCATGGTTTTCATCTTTGCTGTTTTATAGATTACAAAAGAAATACACGCGCGTCGAATTAAAGTCAGTGCAGGTAAAAAGGAAACACGCATCCCACTGTGTCACGCTGCGTGCCCACTCTCACAGCTCACCTCTTCAGAGATAACGCGGTGGCTTTTCAGCCTGTGTCCCTCTAGATTCAGGGACTGCTGCTCAAACTTCAGTGGGCACGTGCGTCACCTGGGGTCCCTGCCTCAGCCGCTGTGGGCAGGGCCCAAGACCCCACGTTTCTAAGGGGCTCCCCGGCGCTGCGGCTTCTGCAGCTGCCAGGGGCTGCGCTGTGAGTAAAAGGGGCTCTGCTGCTGCGCTGGCCAATGGAGTAGTTGCTCACCACTTACGGCCATTGTACTATGTTAAAATTAAATAAAATAAAAAATTCTGTTCCTCAGTGGCAGGGGCCACACTTCAAATGTCCACTAGCCGAAAGTGGCTGGGGCTACTGTATTGGACAGCACAGATGTAGACTATTTTCATTATCCAGAAAGTTCTTTGAGACAACAGCAGGCTAGAACTTGCTATAGACTGATGCAAAAATATGTGTACATCTTGTTGGGGTGTTAACAGGCACGATGAAGTCCAGTGGGAAGTCATTCTCCTCCACCCGGAGACACAGCGTGAGTTTTGAATAGAGAAATGCAGAGGTGATGACAGCAGTGCAGCATGTCCCTCCCTGCAGACAGAGGGGAGGGGAGGTGCGCTGGGGTCGTAAGAGGAGAGCAGCCACCTCTGCAGGGGTGCCTCAGGCAGAGACCGGGCCACCCGTCTTCACGAGGACGGGGGCTCTTTGACGTTATCACCACCAGTTTCTGGCCAATCTAATTCATCAACTAATCTGACCTGTGGGTTAGAGAAAAGACAGGCACTCCTTCTAATAACTCGTGCTTAGCAACCTATGGAAATAACTTGTTAGGAAAAACTGTGATGCACAACAGTTTATCGCAGTGTGATTCTAACAGTGAAGCAGCTGATAACTGTACTGTGGTTATGTGAGAAAAACACGCACTGAAGTGTTTAGGTGTAAAGTTGCATTATAAATGTAACTTATCTCCACACAGTTCAAGAAAGAAAAAAAAATTATAGAAAGAGAGAGATGAAGCAAATGATAAAGCAACAGGACAAAAGGATAAAATGTTAACAATAGGTAAATCCCATTAAATGGTAAAACAGACGTTCTTTGTATTATTTTTAATTATGCAATTCCTCACTAATTTTACAATTATTTTTAAATAAAAAAGAAAACAAAATAAAGGAAGGGTGCATTAACATACCTACTTCAAAAAAAAAAAAAAAGAAAAAAAGAAAAAAAAGAAAAACCAGTGAAGTAGCTGAAACAACCTAAATGTTCAATCAAAAGGCACTTGGTGAGAAGCGGCTGTGGCTCAATTGGTTGGGCTCCCGTTTACCATACGGGAGGCCCTGGGTTCGATTCCTGGGGCCTCCTGGAGAAGGCAAGCCGGCCTGTGCGGTGCGGTGAGCTGACACAGCAGGATGATGCAGCAGGGGGAGACAAGCAGACACAGAAATACGCAAAAAGCAAAATGGACACAGCAAGCAAAAACAGCAAAGGGGGGATAAATAAATAAAATTTTTTAAAAAAAGGTACTTGGTAAAACATGCAATCATTGAAAATCAGGTTTTCTATGAATATTTAATGATGTGAGCATAGGTAAAGAAAAAACATGTCTTTTTTCAGAGTGATGGGATTGTGAGTGATTTTTATGTTCTTTAAACTTTCCTATATTTTCCACATTGTTAATGCTGAAACTGTTAGTGTCTTTATCTCTTTATCCCTAAGTATTTCAGCATGAATTTTTAAAATAATTATATTATTAACTATAGTCCATGGTTTACGTTAGGGTCCCCTGTTTGTATTGGACAGTCCTATGTTTTTTCATTTTATTTTTATTCTGGTGACATATTAACAACCTAAAATTTCCCCTTTTAACCACATTCCAATAGATGAAGCATCCTCCTATATAACCATGGTGAAATTATTGAAATAGGAAATTTAACATTGAGAGAGAATTATTATCTAAGCCACAGTCCTTATGCAAATTTTTATGGCCATTACACACACACCCTTCCCCATCCAGGACCACATTATACATTGCATGTTATGAGTTACTTTGTAATCAGAAAACAAAAAATAAACACTTGTTTCAATTAGAAAGCATTTGAGTATAAATGGGCAAACGAGAAAGCGCACTCTTACAAGCTGCTGCTGGCTTTCCTGCTTAAGTCAGACATACTGCCTTTTTTCCCCTTTATTTTTAAAGAATACACATACGCATTGCCTTTGATTACCCTCAAATGTTTTATTTTCCAATGGTTGAAGGATGAGGATACATGCTATGATCCAGACGAAACACAAATTTTGAAATGAGATTGTTTTTAAAGTAATTGAGAGCTCAAAATTTGTAACCCATCTCCATGGGGATCAAACTGCCCATAAACCATCTTTGGCCAATACCTAGCTGTCTTTTGTTTAAAACACACACACACACACACACACACACACACGCACACAAGAGGAGACCTGTGATCTTAACACAATGGATTTTATTTTAAACCCATGCAATTTTAGCTAGGTTAAATCCTACATCTTAGAGAAAAAAAAAAAAAGACTCATTTTTTTAGTTGCTGCTATGAAAAGAATATTCTTCTTGTTTTGACTTGGAGAGAAGTGAAGTTTTTATTTTTAGAAAGCACATAGTATTTTAAAATTTTATTATTAATCAACTTTATTGACATTATGTAATACAATAAAATACTTAGATTTTAAAGTACATACTTTGATGAGTTTTAACAAAATATACTTAGGTATCCACCACACAATCGTAATGCAGAATGTTTTTATCACTCAATAAAGTTGTAACCCATTTACTTAGAGTCGAGCACACCTTCCATTCCTCCCTCAGCCCCCACCCTTAGCAATCACTGTTCTCATTTCTATCACTGTGGATAACTTTTACAGGCTCTAGAACTTCATATGAGTGAAACAGCATGGTATATACTCCTTTCTGTCACTCAGCATAACGGTTTTGAGAGTCCTCAGTACTTTGCTCCGTTTTGTTGCTGAATGGCTGAATAGCAACAGAACTCAGTCTGTGGCTTATCAATGCATTTTCCATCGTATAAATATACTAAATGGGTTTATCCACTCATCTTTGACGAGTGTTTAGGTTGTTTCCACTTTGGGGCTATTATGAATAAAGCTGTTACACACATTCGCATACTGTTGTTTTTGTGGACAGATGTTTTCATTTCTCTTGAGTAAATCCCTAGAAGTGCAATTGCTGAGTCATAAGCTATGCAAACGTTTAACTTTGTAAGAAATTTCCAAATCACTCTCCAAAGTAGTTGTACCATTTTACATACCCAGAGGCAATGCATGAGAGTTCCGGTGTCTCCACATCCTCACCAACATTTGGTATTGTCAACCTTCTAGATTTTACCGTTTGAATGAGTGTGGAGTGGTTTATCATTGTAGTTTCAATGTGCAGTTCATTGATGACCAATGACGTCGAACGCCTTTTTTTCTAAGCTCTTGGGTCATTTGGGTAAATTCTTTTTGAAGTGTTTATTTTAGTCTTCATATAATTTTCCCCCATTGGTTTGTTGTCTTACTGTTGAGTTGTGAGAGTTCTTTGCATATTTTAGATGCAAGACCTTTGTCATATATATGGCTAATATTTTCTCTCAGTCTGTGGCTTAGCATTGCATTTTCTTGATGGTGTCTTTTGAGGAGCATAAGTTCTTAATTTTGATGGAGTCCAGTTTATCACTTTTCTCTTTTATGGTTAGAGCTTTCTATTACTTAAGTAATCTTTGCCCACCCCCAATTGCAAGATATTCTTCTATGTTTTCTTCTGGAAGTTTTACAGCTTTAGTTTTTGTGTTTAGGCCTATGATCCATTTTGAGTTAATTTTTGTGGATGGTGTGAGATAAAGGCTGAGATTCAGTTTCTTCAATACAAATATCCATTATTCTAGCACTTTTTGTTAAAAAGACTCTCCTTTCGCCATTGAATTATCTTGATATCTTCATCAAAAATTAATTTTGTATGTGTGGCATATTAGGTATACTTAAACACTGATATATTTAATCACAGATATATTTTTTATTTTTTCCAAACTAAATTTATAGCAACATAAAAAAATTAAATCATGATCTGTTATTTTACTAGCCAAAGGACATTGAAACAAAAAAACTTGGAGGTGACTCATCTCCAATTTAATGGCCGATCATGAATATTTGTGAGATAAGATTTATTGCTCTGTTAGGAAGAAATAGATATATCCCACACCATGTTAACTGTTTTATTTAATTGATTTTTCTTATTTATTTATTTGCTTACATATGGGTTCTGGGAGTTTTTAATGAATTATATATCTTTTTTTTTTAAAAAGAGCCACAATATGTGTGTTTTAATTTAAGCTACTTTTGTTTTTCCTTAAAATATAAAATTAACAATGTCATCTGGAGAGGCAGAGCCAGGGATTGTTTTGGTGCTTTGGCTCATGCCCTGAATGTAATTAGGCCTGTGATGGCGACTGGAACAGTCCTGGAAGGTGACATCCAGCAGCATGCACAGGCTCCCTAACGAGGCCCTCCGTCAGGAAGCACCTCCCTGCTTCCCCCTGGAGATTCCACAAAGGCACATACCCCCCGGGGCCCAGCGAGAGTGACTTCCTGGAGCCCCGTGGTCCCTGCCCCTGGCTCCTCACCCTTTTCCTGGCCCCAACGCCAAATCCTGAGAGCGCTGGAGGGGATGACCCGTCATGCTTAGAGGAAGAGCGTGGATGAAGCCTTCCTGGTGGCCCTGCAGACCTCCCCCCACACCACCAACTGGCCCTCTCTGTGAGGCCAAAGGGGGCCACGAGGGAGGAGAGAATGGGGTGCATTTGAGCCCTGCTCTGTAGCAAGCCTTGGCTAGTGAAGTTCTAAGTCACAATTGCTCGCTTCAGTTGCTTAAAATTCTCACTGATTTTTTTCAGTAAGGAAACATGATCCAAAGGAGAAACAAAACAAAACTTGGAGTCAAAAGACTTGGGTTGGAGTCCCACTTTCACTTGCGTCATGGTATACTCATCTTCAACAGTGGAATGGTATCAGTGCCACATAGCATTGCTGTGAATATCAAGTAAAAGCACTCTGCAAACCGTGCTATTCAAATGATATTTATTTGAAGTATTTTTCCTTCAGTAGCTCCCAAAGCTGCTGATATTCAAATCTGAGTCATTAATTAAATCCACTCTGTCAAATTCAAGTCAAGCATAAGTGACTTTTAGTTGTTTGCTGGATTCACTCTAATAGCTCATCAGCAAACATTAGTTTGCTGAATGATTCCCCTGTAACCTTGAAATACATTAGAATTGGTTCTACAGAAGGATAATTGCTGGGAACCTGGGTCATACGTAGTCAATTTGTCATTTGTTAAGGATAAATACATTTGCTGAGTAAGTACTGAAAATATTAGCTAGCCAGGGCCTAGTATATGTTTTGTTTTTTAATTTTCATTATGGTAACATATATACAATACAAAATTTCCCATTTAATCACTTTCATGTGTTTAATTCAGGCTTATTAATTATATTCACAGAAAATAATGTACTTTTGTTTATGGCATGTATTAGTCAGCCAAAGGGGTGCTGATGCAAAGTATGAGAAACCTGTTGCCTTTTATAAAGGGTATTTATTTGGGGTAAAAGCTTACAGTTACAAGGCCCCAAAGAGTCCAACTCCAGAGTGCTCTCTCACCAAAGTCAGTTGCCACATGTTGAAGCAAGATGGCGGGCGTTCTCTGCCTGGTCTCTCCTTCCTTCTTCCCCTTAAGGCTCTGTGGGCCCAGCTTCTCCTGATCTCAGCTGTAGGCTGGCATCGGGCGCGTCTCTAAGGGCTTCCTATATTAGCCTGGCATAGGGCTCGTTGAGCTGCAAACTCTCAGGTGAATGGCTCAATGCTCCCTGGGCTTTAGCTGTCCGAGCCTTCTCTCTTCTGGCATCTGTGGAGCTCTCTCTCTTCCCCAGGCCACAGGATCAAAGTTCCGTCCTCTTCCGTGTCTGTGGAGCGCTGTCTTCCTGTGTACCTTCTTTAGTTAGTGTCCATTTATATCAGCCCACAAAGGGGGTGGGGACTCAGCCCTGAGTCAAATCAAAGTCCTAATCTTAACAGGTAGTTTAATCAAGACATGTCAGCTGAATCTAACGCATTCAAAGGGTATCACACCCAGAGGAAAAGATTAGTTTACAAACATAATCTTTCTCTTTTTTGGGGATTCATAAATAATATCAAACTGCCACATGGCATATAAACAAAAACAGAAACAAAAGCTTTCCCGCACAAGCTACATAAATACCTTATTTCAAATACTAGAAAAATAGAAATCATTTCATCATTTCCCTGATATGCGTTTATTTTAATAAATAATTTGTTGATAACTTTTATCCCCAACTACAATAGTAATGCAAACATTATAGAAAATTTGGAAACTATGGAAATGTGTAGAGATGAAAATGAAAATCATCCACAATATCTGCTCCCCAGACATAACCATTATTAACATTTTAATGAAGATTTTTTCCAGTCTGTTATACTCACATATGTATATATTTTAGAAAATTTATAGTTTCTCAATATACTTTTGCATATTGCTGTTTTCCACTTGACAGTGCATATCATAAACAGATTCCAATGTTAATAAAGATTCTCAGAAAAAATAATTTTGAAGGCTGTCTAATATTTTATCTAAATTTAGCATGCCTGAACATTATTTACAGCAGTTATGAGGATTCCAATTTCTCCACATCCCTTCCATGCCCGTTACTGTCTTTCTTATTTCAGCTTTCCTGGTGATGATAAAATGGTATCTCACTGTGGTGCTGATTTGCATTTCCACAATGAATAATGATGTTGAACATCTTTTCATGTGCTTATTAGCCTTTTTTTATGCCTTCTTTGAGGAAATGTTTATTCAAATCCTTTTCTCATTTTTAAATTGAGTTAATTGTCTTTTTATTGTTGAGTTCTAAGAGTTCTTTACATATTCTGGGTACAAGTCCCTTATATAAGATTTGCAAATATTTTCTCCCATTCTGCATGTTGGCTTTTCACTTTCTTGATAATATCCTTTGAAGCAAGAAAATCTTTGATTCTGATGAAAGCCCATTTATCTATTTTTTTCTTTGGCTCTTGTGCTTTTATGTTCTATCTAAGAATACATCACCGAATCCAAGGTCACAACAACTTACTCCTATGTTTGCCATTAGAGTTTTATAGTTTTAGTGCTTACATGTAGCTTTTAAACCATTTTGAGTTAATTTTTGTATATGGTGTGAGAGACAGAGGTCCAACTTCATTCTTTCGCATGTGGCTACTCAGTTGTCGTGGCACCATTTTTTTTTAATAATTTGGATTTTGAATCTAGATATGATAATCATTGATCAATGGGTTAAGATCATTGTTCAGAACTTTTCTTTTTGCTATTGTATCATCTTTTTTTCTTTCTTTCCCTATTTGTAAAGTATCATTTATCATAATGATAATGTTTGGAAGTGATCTTTTTTTCTGAAAACTTTTTATTATTTTCAGTGATTGGGGAATGGATGTTCTGACTATTTCATCATCTATAACATGCAAGAGTTGGACCTAGATTTCCCCCTAAAGGCCCTGGGGCCCTAAGAATCTCGACTTTCCCAGAAAATTCGATCTGGTTAAGATGGATTTAGCATATACCTCATCCGTGTATTGCTACTTTTCAAATGCCAAATGCGTGTGTAAAATCTCTGTAGCATTAAAATTGCTCTCAAGTAATAGAATGTTTCCTTCAGAGGCTAGATTGGAAATTGGAAAGAGCGTTTACCTAGGAAGAGGGTGCCCATGTTTTGGTGAGGGAAGGATTTTAAAAGGAGGGGTTGGTGAACCCTGTCAAGTGCAACAGAGAATGAGCTCTGGTGAAGGTGCTCGGGTTTAGCAGCAGAACGTGACTGATGATCTCCGAGGAAAATCTCAGTATTGGTGAGGCAGCCAACTGGAGAACTTCGTGAGGAAAACCAGGCTGCGTTTGAAGACTTTCCCTTGAGAAGTCTGCCTGGAAGATAGAAGGGGAACCAGAGGGCAGCATCTGAAGTCCTCTGCTGAGAGAGGGGAGTCTTGTGCTTATTTGAGGAGGAGAGGCCTTTGTTGGCCAGTTCACTCTAGCAAACCAAGCATTGTATTTAGATATTCTGTAAAGTAACCCTTTATTTTGTATTTTAAAAAGCTTTCTACCATAAATGGGTCTAACATTGTTCATTTCTCTTCCTTGTTTCTGTGATATATGCGTCAGAGTACTTTAACCTTGTGATCTGATGGAATAATTTTAGGGTCTGGGCTCCCATTAATGAAAAGTCTCTGTCTTTCACGATGTGTCAGCCACTGGAATTTCTGGCTGTCGATAGAAAGGATCAGTCAGCTTCCATAACATTTCCCTTAGAGATCCCACTTTGTCATGTGTCGGCAGACATCATAGAGGAAAGTCACAAAAACAAAAACTGAAAATTGCAACTTGTAAGCTGGGCATGGGGCAGCATAATTATTAAATCATTGGAAAAGAGTGAAGAAATTACATTCTTTACAAAATGTGAGGAGTAAAAGTTTGTTCTTAATTGCTAATGTCAAAGAGGTAGAGATTTTACTTTCTCATCCAAGTCCACAACATAATATAGTCTTTTAACCACATATTAAAGTGTAAATTCACATTGTAAAATACACACTTTAAAGAAGAATGAAGGACCTAGTTTCCTTTGGTGTAGAGCTGCACAGAATGTTTTACAGACGAGCTGACAAACGTTGACACCATCTGATTAAATGCCTTCTAGCTCCAATTACACACCTGCTGATCGCAACGAGGACCATGTTTGCTTTGAAAAAAAATTCAGCTCTGTTGATGAGTGTCAGGTTTACTGGGCTACTAAAAACATGTAGTTAGTAAACCAGTGAAACTGCTTTCTGAGTGTTGTCATGGAGTTTTGTTCCAGAAGAACTGCAAGAAGATAATGTACAAGACTCCAACCTGGATTTTCTTGAGCTCAGTGACTTTCACGCCTTTTGGTGTCTTAGATATCGTTGTGTCATGCTCAATTCTCACCAGGAGAACAATCGTCAGGGAAGACTATCGTAATACTATATGCAGAGGTCTTCTCCTTATTCCGAAATTTTGCAGAAAGCAACCACCAATATACTTGGATTATTTATTTACAAAGTATCATTCATAGTAATCTGGCATCAGTAGTTTCTAAGAAAAATTCATTTTTGTGTGTGTGCAGCATCACATAAATCACTGAATGTTGTGTACAATAGTTAAGAGATTACTGTTACTTGGTTATGTTATAGGTGTGTTCTGCTTAAGGATTCTCATTGTGTCTTTTGAGGGACCAAGGAAAGCAGACTATATATGGAAAAAGCCCTTTAGAAGGGCTGGCCTCAGTTGACTTGGTTAGATTAAATGGATTTTGACAGACTTAAATTTTGTTGCTGCTTGATATATTTTAATTGAGATATTCAGTGGAAATCACTGATATAACTAACCCAAAATGTTATATGGAAATATAATTTTTTATTTCTCATGAGAAAGGGGAAGAGATTTTGAAGTTTTGACTATAGGGATTCTGGCCTACTTGTCTTTTTATTGCCACCTGTTGCTTAGAGACTGGCCCATGAGAGGGATTCAAAAGGTTTGGTGTCTACGTTGACACAATTAATTAATTGATTGCCTTCATTGGCTAAGGAATATTCATTATGACCTAGAATAGGCCCTAATAAGTAATTATTAATAAGGTGATAAGTTCATATGGACTATCACCTTCAGCCATACATTTGAAAGTTCTCTCTTGACTCAAAGGCCAGATTAAAATAAAGTCTGATGGAAAATTAGAAGCCTGTCATGAGACAGTATGAACTAATTTGTGGAGGCATTCAGAGGTCAGCGCTTAAAGGAAGGAGAGCTCAACAGCTCTATTCAGTCATCCTTTCACAGTGAAATATGGAGAGTTCAGCTTTCTGCTGAGGAAGGCCATTTTCTTTTGATAGACCAAATATAATGCTTTTGTGGCCAGCCCACTCAATTTTCTAACTTTGCAAGGACTGCATATTGTTATGGATGCATTTTAGTTTGCTATAAAAAAAAATCCTACTTTCAAAAATCTTTTTTCAGTGTTACCTCCTTCCTCAATCCCAGTCCCCAGAAACTGGTAGTTGACAGCACATTATTAGGGCCAGTGGATTTTATTGGATTTTATAAAAGACTGAAGATTACAAGAAGAGATCTTATTGGCTTTTCATTTGGCACCTTTATTTAGACAGGTTATCACATGCAGTTGCCTAATTATTAGCCACAGCAGGCCTAAAATTATAAAACCTGGTTGAAGTGTTTTTGTCCAGGATCTATGTGCTTTCAGTTGTCAACCCCTGACAGTAATGTGTTAAGAATAATCATGCTGACTTTCTAGTATGCCAAAGCTAATCTGTAGGAAAGCTGATTCCACTTCTGGAAAAGGCAAGTTTTATTTGGTCCTTTCATTCAAATAGTAAGAATATCAGATATGCATGGCTAAGACCAAAAGGAGATAAAAAGTATAAGAAATAGTCCTGCCTTTAAGGACTTAACCATCTAATTGGTTGATTTTTTTCTTACCTGGTAAGAGACTAGGTTGGCCCTATTACTGAGAGCTTATCTTGGCAAAGGCTAACAACAGAAGCATAATTTAAAGCTAAGAATATAATTTTAAAAGGAGGAGTTAGGAATAATTTAAGGATGTTTGCTATCATTGTTAATTCACATTGTTTTAGAGGTCCTAGCCAATGTAATAAGATAAGCAAAAAGTTATTATAATACAATTTAAAAATAAACATAAAAATTGAAATGTACCTATATCTTTGAATGTGGATAGAAAACTGATACCTCCTCATCTATTTAAAGTATTTGTTTTGGGGCAGCCTGACAGGGCTGCAACAGTGGCGGAAGGAGTGGTGTGGCACCATCACAGGGTCCCAGCTGAGCGTGTTGGGCCACATTATGCGCTTCCTAATCAGGTTCCTCTACAGCCTGCTCATGAAACTGTTCCAGTGATCTACCCTTGCCATCACCCTCAAGAGCCTGGACACAAAGTACCAACTGCAGGTCACTTACAAGGAGGTCATCAGCTATGATACCTGGTGGCTCTGCTTTTCCATGCCATCACTTGAGCACATCTTGGGCCTCTCCATCCACCAACACATCTACCTCTCAGCTCAACTGATAGCAACCTGCTCATCCAGCCCCATGTGCCTGTCTCCAACAATGTCAACAAGAGCCGCATGGACCTGGTCATCAAGGTTGGCTTCAAAGACACCCATCCCAACTTTTCTGCTGGAAAGAAGATACCCTAGTATCTGGAAAGCATGAATATTCTAGACACCATGGAATTCTGAGGCCAGAACAGGCTGCTGGTCTACCAGGACAAAGGAAAGTTGGCCATCCTTTCAGACAAAAAGTTCAACCCCACCATAAGACAGTCAAGTCTGTCGGCATGATTATGGGAGGAAAAAGTATGACCCTAATGCTACAGGTGATTCATACCATCAGGAAGTACCCAGATGACCAGATCATGTGTACCTGCTTTTCACCAACCAGATGGAGAAGGACATTCTGCTGTAGCCTGAGCTGGAAGGACTGAGGAAATGAGCATTCTTTTGGCTTCAAGCTCTGCTACATGGTAGACAAAGTCCCTGATACCTGGGACACAACCAGGGCTTCATGAGCAAGGAGATGATCCAGGACCCACCTTCTACCTGGAGGAGAGCCACTAGTGCTGATGTGTGCCCTCTGCTCATGATCCAGTACACCTGCCTGCCCAGCCTGGGCCTTGTGGACCACCCCAAGGAGGGCTACTTTGCTTTCTAACATCAGCTACCCACCTACCTGCCCACACACGTGCTATACCTGTCTACACCCACTCCACCCTGTACCTTAATTTCCCCTTCCCCAGCTCTGCCTGCATCTCACACCAGGAATGGGTCCAGCCTGGTCTGCCAGCACCTTGGATGGTTGCCAAGCTGAGCTGGCACCCAAGGGACTCCACTGGGAGCAACATTCTGGTTTAGGTGGGCCACAGCTGGCTGCCTTCAAGGTGGGCTCTGGTCTGGCCTATCAGAGATTCCCAGCTCTCTTCTGTCTCACGGGTCTGAGACTGCCAGCACTGACCCCTGGGCCACAGTCTGTAGACAAACATAAAAGTATGGGCCACCCCAACCGCTACTCTGCCGACCCTTGCTGCCACCCCTCACTGCCAGCCACAGGGCCCCAGAGGTCCCAGGCCACAACAGCCCACAGCTGGGCCTCACTGACACTAAGTGAGACCTCCTTTAGAGAGAGAGGACGGCAGGGACAAAGGTGTGTGTGACAGAGGCTAGTCCCTACCCCACCCCATCACACCCCAGGGTACAGGTAGGCCCTGCCCAGCCAACAGGGAGCTTGGCTCTCCCCGAGGCTGGCCTGGGAAGAGGGTGCTGGCCAAGGCCTGGCTGGGCAGACACACAGGCCCTCCTGAAACCCAAGGTGTGTCCCCATAGCACACCCACACCGAGGCTGCCTGGGAACTCCGAGCCGTCTGCTGGGGAAGAGGCCAGGGGGCCGCCTTGGTACGTGCCAGCCCTGATAGCAGAGCAAAGGTGATGGCTATTTATTCCTCTGTCCAGACCCACCTCTTCCTCCTGGCCCCCCCAGTGGAGAGATTCTGAGCAGTGCCTCTTGTTCAGGACATACAAATACTCAGACGTCTCTGTGTTGCCTTTAGACAACAGCTGTGTTAGCCTCTTGCATTTCGTCTTTTTCAGAGTCATTTATAAGCCGAAAAATTTTGAAGTAAAATTTGCTAATGTTAAAAAAATGTGTTTGTATTTAGAAGGGGGATTGTAAAGTGGAGAGGAAGTTGACCTTTACTTGTTTTCTCTATACACTCGTGTGCAGCCTGATTTTTTTTTTTTTACAATAAACATTCATTAATTTGTTACATTTTTTATATTAAAAAGTTAAAGGATCACCACAGCCATGAAACAGAAATCTTAGAATGTCAGAAAAGAAAACTAAATGGGTTATCAAAACAGCCCTCAGGTCAGAAGTAGATTTTAAGAGCCGCAGGATGGAGTCATAAGGTCGGACAGCCAGTGAGGTGAGAACAGGAAATGATGAATCAAACAGACGAACGGAGAGACTGACTGGGGACCCTCTGTGACAACACTGTGACAACGGGCTCTGAGGTTTGGTGTGTCCATGTGCTTAAAGGGTCAGAATTAGGGCTGAAAATGAGAATGCACATAAACATTTTTTTTAGTGTTTAAGCAAGATAAAAATACAATCTGATTTACATTGCTCCGCTCATCTTTTTATTTAAAAAATTTCAATAAAATAAAAAAATTTCAAATCTATAAAAAATTTGATAAAATGGTCCAATGAACATCTATGTACAATTTCACCAATTTCACCAGTTGTTAACATTTTAATGGGGCATTAGAGTATTTGTTTTTTTTGTGTCTATGTTACATGCATTTATTTTTATCCTATTTATATTGTACAATATTATGCAACCTACAAAAAGTACAAAAGCCTCTCTCTCTCTCTCTCTCTCTCTCAATGCATATATATTTTCCCCTGAAACATTTGAAAGTAAGTTGTAGACATCATGACACATGTAACTGTCAAATTGTAATAATAGTTATCACTTCTAGAACTCTTAACATGTGCCTGGTCCTGTGTGACATGCTTTGCACTCATGAGCTCATTAATTCTTCTGAGGGAGATATGATTATTCCATTTTATTGATGAAGCCGAAATGTGATTAAAACCTATCTCTGCCTCCAAAGTCCATGCTTAAAGACACAAAACAGGATATACTTAAGTACCAAGACGACAGAAACACCAGTAAGTTCCCACTGAACTTCACACGAGGGACAGGTCACAGCAGACTAGAGTGATTTAGAAGCATTTCCCAGACACTGATGTCCTTGAGCTGGACTTACAGACACTGATGTCCTTGAGCTGGACTTGCAGACACTGATGTCCTTGAGCTGGCCTTACAGACACTGATGTCCTTGAGCTGGACTTACAGACACTGATGTCCTTGAGCTGGACTTGCAGACACTGATGTCCTTGAGCTGGACTTACAGACACTGATGTCCTTGAGCTGG
>JAQZBX010005639.1:0-55750 GCA_029593785.1 Cabassous unicinctus
AAAAAAAAAAAAAAAAAGGAAGAGAGCAAGAACATATTCTTGAATACCAATGCCAAAATACATAGTTTAATAGAAAGATTGGAAGATTAAAAACAAGAACATTGCCCAGAATGTAGAGGGGGAAATTACCAAAATAATGATAAGACACATAAGGGATCCAACTAGCAGTTCTGACAACTGACCAATCAAAGTTCCAGAAAGAGATAACAAGAAAAATCGCAGGCAGGAAAATTATCCAGAGTGCCATACAAGATTTCCTGGAGTCACAGGAAGGTATGATCCTTTCAGAGAATAAAAAACTGCACCCATAAAGTCAGAAGCAGGACAGTGACAGGAATATCAACGGCACAGGACCCCAAAACAAACTAGGATATCTGCAAGATTCCAAGCAGTAATGTGTTCTCCAGGTCTACAATTCTTTACCTAGCCAAACTATCAGAAAATGTGTGGGCAAAGTAAACGAATGTTTAGAAATACAATGATTTTTAAAATTAACTCTAAATCTTACCTTCTTAGAAAATTATTCCTAACAGATTCCAGCAAAGCAAGAGTGAAACCAAGAAATATGAAGACATAGGATCAGAGAACAATCGCTCCCACCCAAGAGAATGGGAAAAGCTGTGTTGCAATGTGGAGACCAGACCACCCAAGGAGAAGTAAAAGATAGAGAGTGCTAGAAAAGATGTTGCAGAGTTGAGGGAGCGTTTAGAGAATTGTTTAAAATTCTTTAGAGAAATCTTGGAAAATCTTGAGGGATATAATAAAGACATAAAAGAGAAAAACCAAATAATGACAACAATAACAATTTTTAAAAAGCAGCCAGAAACTACAAGGAAAACCAAAAACACTTTAGTAGAAAAAAGCATGAACCAATTATGAAATAGACTAAAACCTGGCAGGATTTCAGCAATAGTGTCAGAAAGGCATCTCCTCTTGGACTTCATGCTGGGAGCTCCCTTCCTAGAGTTGCAGAGGGTCCAGACACAGCATGGAGGAGGAAGGACCCTGCCAGCACCCAGCTGGCTCTGCCCAGATCATATCAGCAGCACCAAGGGGAGGTAAATGCAGGTAATTGTTCTCAGCATTCAGAATCGATCCCTAGACCAATCAATCACAGGCAGAGGAAAGTAAAGGCTGAGCTGACAGGGAGGCTGTCCTGGGGAGCACCGGTGGAAGTGTCCTAGCTACCCTGAGTGAGCATGAGGCACCAGGCCATGGGCGAAGGTAGGGCCACGGAAGCTTCTGGATGTCAACTGAGGCTGCAGAGGCCAACAGAGAATAGTGGTGTCTCCTTGGAAAGCAGGTCTTAGAGCTGCAAGCATCCTAAATCTTTCACAAGCAATGCTGAGAGCTGTCAGCTAGGAGGGTGGGTGGGTTTATCACCCAGAAACGTGGGCTGTCACCCAAAGCCTGAAGCAGGTATGGCTCAGCCTGAGCAGGCACATACCTGTCTCTCCATACTCACTCTCTGTGACCTCACGTGACCTCACACTGGCTTGGCTTTCAATGCCACCACTCTGCAGGTAACCCCACATCACAACCCAGCCTGGACTACCCCTGAACTGCAGGCCCATACACCCACCTGCCTCCCTGCCTTCTCTCAATCCCAGCTTCTCCTTCAGGAAAGGACTGGCTCTGCCTTGACTTGGTTTTCATCTCACACTCCATATCCTGAGGAATCTGCTTTCAAATATAGGACATATGATCCAGTACCTGATATACTTTCCGTACCTGCTTTCAAAGAAAAATTTGCACTGGACAGTGTTAAATGGGCAAGGATGACTTTATTCACAGCTATATGCAATAGGGAAGAGAAAGAGACCAGAAGGGTGTTGTATAGAGAGGTAGACCAAAAGTCTATTGCAATAGAACTACCTGAAGGCTATCGCAATAGGGAGAGAGAGGGGACTCAACTCTCCTGAAGCAGAAGGCAGGGGGGATTTCAAGGCCTGGGAGCGGAGGCCAGGCAGTGGGGTGTGTCCATCACATTGGGTTCCTGAGTTTACCGTGGAGGCAGGTGGAACAGGTTCTATCTGGATTCGCTAAGGCCAAGATGAGGGATGGCAGGAGCCTAGAGTCAAGGAGAAGTCCATCTAAGCTTTAGAAAAGTTAAAGGGAAGTTAAGGCTGTCTTGGGCAGTAACACAAAGGGTGGGGTGGGGGATGAGGCAGTAACCTGCAAGTTTTCAAGATCTCAGGGTTCCAGTAAACTTCAATATTGTCACTGCCCTGTTACTGTCCTGCCTAGCCCACCTCATCTCTACCCCCTAACTCATTTCCATGCTCCCATGCCCGCTACAGTCCACCCTAATGTGGCAGCCAGAGGCACCTTCCCACAGCATAAATCAGATTGCACCCCTTCCCTGCCCCAAGCCCAGTAGTGCCATTGCAATGGGACAGCACTTCCCCCACAGACACCACTCACGACCTGTTCCTGCTTCCTCCAGGTTTCGGCATGGGCCACCAAGATTTACAACCGGCCTTGATGATTCCTTGAAAAGGAAATGATCTTAAGGTTCGATGAAATCAGCTTCCAGTTGAAAGTAAGTAAGCTGTTAAGAACTAGCTGCTGCTCCATACCCAGGGGCATCCTTAGTTCCCAAGAAAGACTGACCCCCACTCACCTGAGGCACCAAGTCTCAGAAGAGCCCGTGAGGCCCGGCCAGGAAACCCCTGTCCAGCAAGGCACCCTGGTGTGCACCAGATTTCCTCATTTTTGCTTTCATTGGGGCTCTGGTTGTTCCTGGCCTCCTCCAGTGGGAGCTGCTGTGAAGGTCAGGGCTGATACACGGTGCATCCATGAGCCCAAAGCCTGGACCCAGGACTGCATGTTGGCTGAGCATCCTCCTTTCCCCAGATGCCTATGCTTTATCAGGGCCTCCACACAGCCCTGGCAGGCAAAGATATTCTCAACTGAGAAATATCTGCAACAGCCACAGGCAGGGAAAAGAAAAGAGAAAATGCAGAGCCTGGAGCAGTCTCTCACTCCCCCACCTCCCCCACATCTCCATTCCACGTCCCCCCTTCTGTCTGCCTTTGGGGTGTCCTCATTTCCTCCCAGGCGCTCTCCCTCCCTTTTGTTTTTTTTTTTCACTCTCTTCTCCTCCTGCTTAATTTCTTAAAATAGAAGAATTTTGAGAAACAAATTACAGGCTAATGGCAGCGTCAATTCCCAGGAGCTCAGGAAAATGCAGAATTTAATTTTCACTCTAAGGTAGCATATTTACAGAACATCTTTCTCTCCTTCAGGTCCCAATGTCAGGAAGAAGCCTTATAAGACCTGAGGAGTGAGTCGAGTGCTGAAAAGCTATTTCTTCTGGGTGGGCTGCAATCTCCCCCCACCCAAGCACTTGGGGGGTGGATTCCAGCAAGAAAGGTGTGGCATCTTTCTCAGCAAACTGTGAGCTTGAGGGAGGGAGGAAATTAGAACTCGAAGCACAAGCCAACACTTTCTTTTCCAACTTGGCTAATTTTGGACCACATGTTTTGGGAGCTTTCCCCAAAATGTATAGCATTCATTAATTCATTCATTCATTCAGCAGAATGAATTCAGTGAGCATTGCACCATTTTAGGGGCTGAAAATATAAAGTCCCTGTTCTTGGCAACTTATATCCTACATGGATGAAGCAGAAGAGAAACAACTAAATAAATGTATGCCCATTGCATTGAAGTGTCAAGCAGAAACAACAAAGCAAAGAAAGGGGTGAGGAAGGGGTAGACAGGGTACTTTTCCAGACTTGGTCAGGGAGGGCCAGTCTGACCACATACATCTAATCAGACACTTGGGGAGGTGCAGGCTGTCTAAAGGAGGGTGTCTCTGTTGGAGAGAGCAGCATACGTGAAAGCCTTAGACAGCGCCTGCTTGGTGTGTTCATGAAACTACAGGTGGCTAGTGGAGCTGGGCGACAAGCGTGGGGAGGTATGGAGCAGAAAAGGACACCAAAGCAGGCATGAAGCCAGGGTCTTGGGGCTGCTAAGAGATGTGGGAGCCTTTGAAAGGTTTGATCAGAGGAAGGGCAGAATCTGATTAGGTATCTAGTATAAAGGAGGGAAAGGATGAGGTGTACTCCCATGAGTTCAGGGGTACCCCAAACCACTGTTAGTTTTAACGCACTAGAAAATCTCCAAGCCCACAGAAAGCTATTCTACTCATGATTTATTGCAGAAAAAGGATATGGGTTAAAATGAGCAGAGTGAAGACTTGCATGGGGTGGAGTCCAGAAGGGGTCTCCTGGACACATGGGGAATTTCCAGGTGTCTTCTCCATGAGGATGCAGGTCTTCATTGTGTGACCATACACATGGAGTATGCCAATGAGGGAAGCTCATCCTAGCCTTGGCATCCATGAGAGGTTTTATTGGGGCTCCATCATGCCCATTGGCTGATCTCAGTCTCCAGCTCCTTAGGAGGTTGACAGAGACCATGTGAAACAACACTTCCACCCTAAATCACATTGTTGGTCTTTCTGCCATGACCAGTCCCACCCTAAGACTATCTGGTATGGCCAGTGCCCACCCTAAATCATATCCTTAGAGTATTTGATGACCTGAAGACCTCAGGCAAACAATTCCAAGGGCTTAGAGATTTCCTCCCAGAAGCCAAGGGCAAAGGCCAGCCCTCTCTTTGGGTAAGGTTAAATTCTTTACTACACAATCCCTTGACCATCCCACCTTGACTTCTGAAGCCCTTTCCCTTTCCTGGCTCCACTGCAATTTAGTCCACTTTCCTGTAAAGAGGAATCTGACCATCCCAGCCTGCAGAGGGAGGATTTTGGCAATAATAGCTGTTGGGGGCGGGGGTTGTGCAATCCACTCCCTCCCAAGAGGTCGGTGTCCTAGTCAGGGAATCTGAGAATGTGTTACTTAACACAGCAAAAGGGTCTTTGTGGATGTGATAAAGTTAAGGACCTTGAGATGGGGACATTGTTTGGGTTATCTGGGTGGGTCCAGGCTCATCAAGAGAATCTTTCTAGGAGGGAGGCAGGAGGAGTCAGAGTCAGATAGAGAAGATGTGACAACAGAAGCAGGGAGTGGAGTGATGTGCTCTATCTTCAGATGCAGGAGTCTCTAAAAGCTGGAAAAGGCAAGGAAATGGATTCCCCCCAGAGCTTCCAGAAGGAAACAGCCCTGCTGACACCTTGACAGAAGCCCATTGAAACTGATTTCAGACTTCAGGCCTCCAGAACAGTGAAAGAATGCATGCATGCTATTTGAAGCCACCCAGTGTGTGCATCACAGCTGTCTTCAGTGGGATTCCCCAAAGCTGATACTGGGGTAAAGCTTTGGATGCCAGGGATGGACCCAGGGAGGGTCTTCAGGAAAACCCTGAGGGAGTGTGGAAAGCAGGATAGGTGGGGAAAGAGCCCAAAGGAAATGACTCCAGGAGGCTTTGCAGCACAGACTACCCTCAGCTGTGGGCTGTCCCTGGGACCAGAGAGAGGTTTACCCTCCTTAAGGTGGGGCAGTTCCTGTTCGAGGGCAGGTCCCTAACATAAGAGGGCAACTGTGTGAAGACTCTCAACAGCAGCTGGGGAAGGACATGGTCTGACCCCGTTCAGCACCTGTACATTCACTGTGTTAATTTGCTAGACTGCCGAAATGCAATATAGAAAAATGGGTTGGCTCTTAAAATGGAGACTTATTAGCTTACGAGCTTATGGCTCTGAGTCCATGAAAATGTCCAAATCAAGGCATCATCAGGTGATGCATTCTGCTGGCGATCCTGGACTCCTGTCACATGGCGACATCCACTGGGCTCTCCCTCCTCCACCTTGCTTTCAGCTTTGTGGCTTTCTATCGTCTCTCTTGCCATATTCACCTGTTTATAAAGGATCCCAATAAGAGGACTAAGACCCACCCTGGGCCATGCTTTAATTGAAGTAACTTAATCAAAAGGCCCTTAGTAACCTAATCCAAAGATCCCCCCACGGTAGGTTCATACCCACAGGAATGAACCAGCTTTAAGAACATGATTTTCTCGGGTCCATACAGTCTCACACTGCCTCATTCACTAACTAAAGCTCACCAAGGGCTCATTTTGTTGCAGGCCCAATTCTAGCAATAACTCAATGGGTCATAAAGGCAACCCTCCACAGTAAGGACTGGTATTAACTCCATTTTCATATGAGGAAACTTAGGCACAGGGAGGTAGGGGAACTCACCCCAGTGCCCTCAGAGGGTGGTGGTGGTAGGGCCCAGATCCAGCCCCGAGCCCTTGATAGAGCCCTGTCCTGCTTCTCTATGGTGGCGGGAGGACCATACAGCCTCATTCAGCACAGGTTGTGCAGCCCAGTGGGCTACTAGTATCTGCTCTCTAATACATGATAATTCCCTTTCTCTGCTACCAGAGAAGTAGCAGCACCTTTCCTAAAAGAGTGACTCTACAGAGCATGGAAGGAAATTCACCAAGACCTAGCAGAGGTTATCTTGGAGTTGGGTGGATTAGAGGCTGATTCAGTTTCCCAGCTGCTAAATCAAACACCATACAATGGGTTGGTATAACAACGGGAATTTATTGGCTCAGGGTTTCAGAGGCTAAAAGAGGGTTGCTTCTTCCTAGGGTCCATATCTTCTGGCTGGATGGCAATCTTTGGGGTTCCTTGGCTTTTCCATCACATGGCAATGCATATGGTGGCATCTTCTCCATTCTCTTCTGGGTTCCATTGACTTCTGGCTTCTGGCTGCTCCCTGCAGCTTTTCTCTGCAGCTGACCTTCATTCTGCTAATAACAGACTCCAGTAATCTGGATTAAAGGCCAACTTGATTCAGTTGATCCATTCCATAACTGAAGTAACATTGTGAAGAGATCTTCTTTACAATGGGTCCACATCCACCAGAATGCAGACCAAGACCAAGAACATGTCCAAGCTGGGGTGCACAGTTCAATCCACATCCGAGGTGACCTTTACTTTTCCTTTATACCTCGCCGTGTCTTCCAAATGTCCTTCAAGAAGAAATTAAGAATGTAGATCAAAACAATGTATATTGTTCCATGTCTCATAACTGAACAGGGAGAGGAAAGGGGACTGGGTAGTTCCCTCAGGAGAATCCTTCTAGCACCTCGCCCTAGGACAGCACCTTCCCTCCCTTCCCATGGGGCTATAGGAAAAGCTGTGTCCAGCATGGCCCACCTTGGCCTCTTCCCTCTGACAGCTCATGCTGGGCCAAAGCCATCCCTCCTAGGTCATTGGCCTTTGGACTAAGTGAGTGGGGTCAGCCTCTCTGCAGGTGTCTGGACCTACAAGGTTTAGAGTGGGGAAGGAGCAAGTGTGCAGGAAGGTGAAGGAGACCCAGAGAGGGGCAGAGAAGTGGATGGGCATTAGTTGTCCTAAGATGCGGCCATCATCCTGACTTGGGTTTTTTGAGATCCTCAAAACTAATTCCTTTTCCTTTTTCTTAATCTGGTCTGCCTGGTTTCCATCTGTTTCCAGTCCCGTATTAACTCACCTGGGCAGGAGGGAGAGAAGGGCGTTTGCTGCTTGGCTGCATGTTGAGTGCTAAGCTGGGCCCTGGACCCTTCTGGGATGGCCTGTATTAGACAGCAGGTGTCTCAACAACCCAAAGAGCAAGCTGTGGGCCCCTTCTTCCAGGGAGGATACCCCAGCTGACAGCTTCTTGTGGGGTCTCATCCTACTCCTCTGGGGTTCACCCCAGATCCCCTGGCATCCATCCTTGCCAGTAGTCCCCCTGAAGGGCTGCCTCTGAAATCTTTGTGGTGAAAGTAGAGCACCAGGCATTTCTGTAAAATCCTAGTTGAACCGTGCCACTAGTGGCTCCATGTGCCAGGGCCAGGTGGCCAGGATGTGCAGGCTGCCGCTCTGCTGTGTGCCAAATTTTCTTGGGCAGGAGCACATGGAAAGTGGTGGGTAAAGGGTGAGGTGGAGTTAGGGGTGAGGTCAGAACCAGCCTCCTGGGTGTGCCACCTGTGCAGCCATTTGGCCCATGCTCAGAGCTGCCCTGCACTCAACTTGGAGTTCTGCTGCCACCCACCGTCTCCTCCCACCAGCTTCCTCCCAGCCCCTAGGATCCATCTCCACCCCACCACATCCCATTCCCAAAGGCAGGGCCTCCTGAAGTTTCCTGGGCCATGCCTGTCCATGCATTGCTGATGCTGATGGAGAGTCTACATGTATGTGACCAGCTCCCACCCACTGGTCCCATGCCACCTCCAGGGGAAGGTTCACAGTCTTGAAGGCACTTGAAGCCAGATGTAGAGTTTCAAAGTCTTCTTGAAGTGGCAGACCTACTGCCCTGAGTGCTTTGGAAGCTGCACCCAGAGCACCCTCTTCTATCACAGCTCCAGGTACCATGACCATCTCATTCCTTGTGTCCATTAGGGTAAGGACTCTTAGCTTGTTCCACATCCCTAGTACCATCAGAGCCACTCTAGGTCGATGCCATGGATGAGAGGGGAGCAGTGGCCAGACAGTCATCCTTCCAAGGGGCAGCACGGTCTCTCCTCATCCTGCTAGCACAATGGCTCTGCTTGGCCAGGAGGCCTGCCACAGTGGGGGAGCCCCCAACCTCCAGGAAAGTGTACTTGAAGGAAAGGTTTGGATGCTACTACAAAAACACAGCTCACCAAAGGGCTCAGAAATGCTTGCTGCCTGGGCCTTGCCAGTGTGCTCCTCAAGTCTCCCCAGTTGCGTGTCTAGCACCCTTCTTTCCAAAGGTATGTGCCTGTGCACATGCATCTGTCCATGTTGGGTTGGTTAATTAATCCCAGGCATGACCATCGGGCACCCGGCACATCTCTTGGGTAGCAAGAGCATCCAGGCCTCTTGTGGCTGAGCAGCACCGCACCCTGCCCAGCCAAAGCAGAAAGGGGAAGGGAAGAGAATCAGCTCCTGGCAGGTGCTCCATCTCCCGCTTCACTTCCCACAGACCCTCAGAGGGAGATGCCATTGGAACTCGCATTGACTGACCCCAACCACCCACTTCCCACCACGTCGTGATGCCCTCCTGAGACTTCCCTGAGGACTCTTCTTCTCCCCAATGGTTCTTAACTCTAAAAAGTCTAAAATGCACACATCCATTCTATCACTCTTTAATAAAAATATTGAAGGGGAAAAGACTGGAAGGATATATATATATATATATGTGTGTGTATATATATATATATGTAAAATATTAACAAATGGTTACTCTTTGGATAGTGAGATTCTGACTTGAGTTTTAAAAGTAAATGCAGACCCTTTAATTAGGTGTAGAAGACTAAGTAACCCGATAAGAAAAAGGAATCTCCATTTTTACTTGGTTTCCCCTTTGCCCTAAGCACAATAGATGACTTCTAAATACCTGAGGTGACTCTACAGTGCATGAAATAAACTGTGCAGTAAGGTGGAATCATTGCAAGGCCCATTCCTCCTTCCTTCTGCCCTTGGAATGTGTGGTGTGGGCTTTAACAAAGTAATCGAAATGTACTCAACTCATGAGCTGATCGCTCTCAAAATGTCAAGAGAAGTTCTCTGATTCACACCTTTGCTGCTGACCAATGGGGGCCTGGGGGTGGCCCATCAAGCACTGTCTGTGCCCTGAGCAGGAGGCACTCTCTAATAGGCTCTATGAGGGCACAGTATGGTTCCCAACAGGGCTCCTCTCCTCCATCTTTGTCTTTGGAAGGGGACACAACAGCTGTGGGCAGCAGCTTTCTACAGCAGCAGGCAGAAGGGTCTCTGCCCCCTCCAGCTGCATCCCCCTCATGCAGGTTAAGTGTCTCCTGAGCCAGGCCACAAGACGTGGAAATGTGCTTCGCAGTCCTTGTCCCAGTGCCTCAACACCTGGTGTTTCTTAGCACAATGTCCATTAAATAGAAGAGTCTCAAAAAGCATCTTTGGACTTGCTTATGCTTAACAGGGCTCAGCTTGACCTTTTACAGGACTAGAACACAGCTGCTCTTCAACCCCTAAAACACATGACAGTAGGAATTGTCACATAATGTGACCTGCTTCAGCCATGTGCAAACACCACTGTCTTTATTGCTCAGAGCACCCCTCAACTCAGGAGGCGCCTGCACTGTCAGGAAGATCTGCTCTCCTACTTACTGGCTCCTTGACCTTGGACCTAATTCACTATGCCTCAGTGTCCTCAACTAAGAGATGGGCATGACAACAATCTCTAATGATAAGGTTGTTTTGAGGAAAAGATTTGGTTTATATGTTGGGTATACAGTAAGTGGTCAATTTGATGAAAATGATGATGATGGTGATGATGATGGTGATAATGATCATGGTGATGATGGTGATAATGATGATTGTGATGATGATAATGATGTTGGTGATGATGATAATGATGGTGATGATGGTGATGATAATGGCAATGGTAATGATGGTAGTGGTGATGGTGATTCTGCTTCTGCTGATGGTGATGATAGTGATGATGGTGATAGTGGTGATAGTGGTGATGATGGTGTTGGTGATGGTGATGATGGTTGTGATGATGGTGGTGGTGATGGTGGTGACAGTGCTGATGATGGTGATAGTGATGGTGGTGATGGTTATGATGGTGATGATGGTGATAATGATGGTGATGATGGTGATGATGGCAATGGTGATGGTGTTGGTGATGATGGTGATAATGATGGTGATGATGGTGATGATGGCAATGGTGATGGTGTTGGTGATGATGGTGGTAGTGATGATGGTGGTGATGGTGGTGATGGTGGCATTGGTAGTGCTGATGGTGATCATGATGATGGTTATGGTGGTGGTGGTGTTAATGCCCGTGATGATTATGGATCATATTTTCAGTACTTCACAGACCCAGAGACATTAAGAAGTTTTCTGAAGTTCTCAGAACTGGTAAAAGGATGAACATCTGGCCGATGATGATCTGTGCTCTTTCTAAATGTCACTGCCTTTTCCTGAATTTCATTTCAATTCTCAACTTGTTTCTTATTTCTTATTATTCCTCCAGTAGCTTGCACAAGACCTCCCCCTGTCCATTGTGGTTCCATTCACTTTTCCATTTTTTTGAACATCTTTGCATCTGACCTTGCCCACATAGGCCCTGAATAATGAGCTGCTGCTGGGGAGGAGCACTGGTGTGTGAACAGCAGAGCCTCCTCAAATCCTGAGCATCTGTTCCCACAGCACACTGGGGAGGTAATGAAATATGCAGAGGCTGAGCACTACAAATTGGGATTCAGAGGTCCCACCGTCCATTTCTTTTCAATTTCCTTTTTGAGAATTTAGTTCTCCATCAATTACTGGTTGTAATAAATATTTAAGCACCTTGCCTGCCAGGCTTGCAGCATGGGAATCCTCCAAGCTGGCAGTTCTCAGAGCCTCTGGCCTCCCCACCTGGCCACACTGGCCCCACCCGGAAAAGAACCATCAGAAGGACTCCTCCTTTTGGCTTGCCCTCCTTGTCCAATCAAGGACCACATCCCAGCACTTAGCACTGACCAAAAATCTCCATCCATCCCAACATCCTTCCCTCATCACTGGGCCAAACATTCTTTCTGGGTGAGATGTCATCACAGCCACTGGGCTCATCATCACCATCTCCACCACCAGAATCCACACCCCTTCAAGATGCTAATTCTAAATCTGACCACATCACTTCCTGGCTCAAAGCCCTCTGACGGCTCCCCTCTCTTCTCCAGATAAAGCCCCAGCTCCTGAACACCCTACACCAGCCCCTCTGAAGTACCCCCCACCTCCCTAACTCTATACCTCTCTTTCCATATTCCTAGCATTGCATGCACACACACACTGCACTTCCGCTGTTGCTCCTTATCCATCTCCTTCATGACTGTAGGCTCTTTCTAGGGCCCAAAAGGAGGTTGTAAATGTTTGACAAAGTAAACAGAATAAGACCAGCTGCAAGGCTGTGCAAAGGTACCCTAGGACAGAACCCAAGCCTTGGGCTAGCCTTTCATATCCCTGGGAGGTTCAGAACTCCCCATGCTCTCCCACCCCAATCCCCCGACCTGTCCTTGGGAGGACCTCTCCAGTCCTGGGACAATGCCCACGATATGAAGGGCAGGAAGAATTTGGCATCCTTGTTTCATGAGAATGGGGTGCTTTACATCTCCACTGTCAGCTCAATGCCAACCAAGAATCTCTCATTCTAGACAAATTAATGAGCTAAAATACCCCGCTTATCACAATGTGACCTGCACGAAGCTCAGACCATCAAGCTCAAAGACCAGGGCTGCAAATTTGTGTTGCAAACAGAACAGGGAGACTCTTCTGGGGGTGGGGGGCAAGGGGTGGGCAGCCTCTCCTAGATAACGCCATCCTGGCCATACTCACCAGTGCTCAGCACGGGGACCTTCCTCCCACCACTGCCGGAAGGACGAGGGTGTGTCTTAAAGAGTCACAGTGCCTCAGCCCATAAGGGGGCCTCTTGGGAGCACTCCAGAAGGTTAATGGGGGAACATGGAAGCTCCTGGGTCCTTCTCAACCTCCCCATTCTTTCAAATGCTCCCTAACCATCCTGTGAGTGAAGTCAGCAGAAGCTCAGGCTCAGGAGCCCATCACTGTCTTTCCCCCTCTCTGAGATGAGGCAGCCTGCAAATGTACTGGAGGAATAGGAAGGAAACAGGTTCTCCAAAGGTCAGATCCCAGCACACCACACAGGATCTCCTGAGAAGGTGCTCTGGCTCTGGTCTACCAAGTGATTGGGGCTAACCCACTCCCCACTCCCCACTCCCCCACCCCAGCTTTCCCCTGGTCCCCTGCAGGTCAGACTGGAATGGCCAGTGGGAAAAGGCCAGCCGCCTCCCAGTGCACAGGATGGCAATTTGGCTTCCATAGCTCACAGTTGGGAAGGTCATCACAGGCCCACTAGAGCCTTTAGAAAATCCACCCCATCTTGCTGACTTCATGGAAGGATATGTCCTAAGCCCGGTGCTTGTAGCCTTCTTCCTCTCAGCCCCGTGCTGCCTACCTGGGGGTCTCCATGAGAAGTGGCTGGCAGAAGGAGGCTGCCAGCCCAAAAAGCAGGACACCCCCCAACCCCATGCACAGACAAAGGCTCTGCCGGCACAGGGGCACCAAAAGGCAGGGTTTGCAGTCCAGGGCCGTGATAAGGCTGGGAGTGCTGAGTTCACATCACACTCAATCTTGGCCAGCCCTTATCTCCACTCAAAATTCCACCAGAGCATTCCCATTCTGTGCTTTTCCGTAATCGGCTTAGCGCTTGGCAGCCACGGTTGAAAATGCTCTGGCGATTAGCCGTGTCTCCCAGGTAAAAGGTGTCTAACGTGTCTCAATAAAGCAATCTACAGTCCAGGAAAATTATAAGCCGAAGCCAGCAGCTGCTGTCTTACCCAAGGGGCAATCAAAGTCAGGGAGTGTTTGGCCTTCCACGTGGGAAGTTCTGGGGTCTTCCCTTGATGTTTCCGACTGCCTTCTCTTGTAGCTGCCACTGTTGGCCGGGTTGCTGAGGGCATTAGGAAGAGGGAGAGCAGTCACTATCTCAGTTAGATGGTGGCGGGGGTGGGGGGAGTTCCCTGAGCCCCATAGTCAACAGGAGAGGCACAGACCCAAGCCTGGCAGCAGGAGAGTCTGGTTTCTACAGCCCAGATCTCAGCAGATGCCAGAAGACCCGGTGGGTCTTCCTTCCGGAGCCTTCATGAGACACAGAAATCCCACCCAAGACTTTTAGGGGCAGGATAGAAAGATGCAAATGAAGCTGGCCAGTGTGGGTTCATTTAACAAAACAAGTTGTTTAGCCTGAGCTTCTGTGTTTTCTCTAAAATATTAAGGTTCCAACAACAGGTCTGTGGAGTTGTGACAGCCATATAAAAGTTCATGGGTGTCCCAGGTCCGGCAGCCAACAGCTCCTGTGTGCCACCCACACCCAGCAGGCCAAGAGCATGTGTCCGGTTTGCCCACCATGGTCCCCCACAAATCACCTTGTCCACGTGGCTCACACTATTTTCAGGCAGAAGGTGACTGCCCTGCCTTTGCAGCAGCTGCATTTTCTCATAGTACGGAAACTGAGGCCCAGAAAAAGGAACGGATCTGCCTGAAAGATGTACAGCCAGGCAGTGCTGAGCCAAAGCTTGGTATCACCACTGACTCTCCGTTTCCCCTCTGCCACGTCCCTCCATGGCCTTTGAGATTTTTTAGCTAAAATAATGTAGGTACATGGTTTAAAAGTCAAATGGTGCATGTAATGTAAATGTCTTGCCATTCCCTAATTCTGCTCCCCAATTTCCAACCAGTTGAATGGTTGTTCCTGGTGTGTATCTTTCTAATTTAAAAATGATCTCTTTATACTGTTACTTCCTGATTTTTCAGTTTTCCATCTGGACTGTTCCAGTATCTTTCTGCTGTGGAAGATGAAGATCTGGTTCTCTTACACTGCCCATCACCAAACATACACAGATTTGCGCTCCAACATCCTCCCAATGTAAATCTATCACCCTTTTATTTAAATCAATACTCAGTGCTTACATTATAATGACTAGAAGTATTTGTCACAGCTGAGACACATATTGTATCAGTATTACATGTCCTTTCCTGGATTTTCCCTGGAGGATTCAGCTTATTTTTCTATATGTCTAGCACTCATTAAACCCTCCCCCACCCCAAGCCCTCTATGGAACTGAAAATCTCCATTCTGTTCATTCAAATGCCTCAGGGATTTTTCCCTCTAGGACCCATCTGGCTACCTTCCCTGTAGGTCTTCTGCACAGCTGTTGACCTGCGCCTGCCCATTGCCATCTTCCTGGGAACTCCACATTGCTCCACTCTCTTGTTGCCTGTCTACCTCTGTCTCTCTCCACTCTCTTGTTTTGCTGGAGCACATCCTCTTGTAGCTTCGTGGGAAAGGGCTCTTGGAGAATACATATTCTTTAGGAAAAGCATTCTGAAAAAGACTTTATTCTACCTTCCTATATGACTGATGTGTATAATATTCCTGTTGGAAATGAGTTTCCCTCTACATTTTAAAAGTGATTGTTTTCTCACCTGCAGTGTTGCAGCCCAAAAATCTAGGCCACACTGATTTCCAGTCTTTTTTGTAGGTGTCCCTTTTTGTGTTTGGGTGATTTCAGGATCTTTACTTTCTCCATAAGTTTCCAAAATTTTGTTTCACTGTCTTTTAAATGTGCCTTTTTTTTTTTTTAATCTTTTTTCTTTTTCATTCATCATGTTGGGGACTTAACACATCTTTTTATTCTGGAGATACATGACCTTCAGTCTGGAAAAAAAAATTTTAATTAATTACTGGATAATTTCTTCTTCTCCCTTTCCTTCGTTTTCGCTCTTCTAGAGCTCCTATTACTTAGATGCTGGATTTTGTGGTCTGATGCACAAAATTTCTAATCTTTCCTCTTCTATTTTCCATTGCTTTGCATTTTTTTCTCCCATGAAACTTCCTCCACTTCATCTTCCAAATCTATTAGTTGAACTTACAAAAGTTCTTTCTTATTCCATAAATATTCTTTTCTCCTAGCCTCCTATTCTCATTTTATCTCTAAGCATATTGATGGTACTTTTAAAATTTTATTTTCTTCTACCCTGCTTTGTGCATTTGTTCATTTGTTTGCTGGCTTACTTGTTTGGTCCCTTCTTTAATGTCAGAGCCTTCTCTTAGACAGATGTCCAAGAGAAGGGAAGACACTAGCATGCTAATGAGAAGGTATGGGTGCTTGGGTGAGGCTTGTTGATCAGGGGGCTTCATTGTAAGTGCGTGAAATGGGGATCCATCCATTTCACTGGGATCCCCCAAATGTCTGTCCATCAATTTTGTTTTTCCTCAGCCCACTTTCTCAGAAGTGAAAGCTCCACACTGCCAAGAGGGCTGAGGCTATGCAAGCTGAGCTGCAACATTCACAGTCAAGTGAAGGTGAAGGCAGAAGTCTTGTCCTCAGCATGCAGACTTCACTTAACCCCCTCAGTGGGCCCAGCCTCTGCAGGTGGCCCTCTAGCCTTCTGCCCTGCCATGTGGAGGCAAGGGAGGGAAGCTGAGCATCTAGCCTTTCCTTGAAAACTTCTATTTTTATCCAATTCTCTTGTTTTCAGTCCCACCCCAAAACCTCTCGATGGTGGATTGAATTAGGTACCCCAGAAAAAAGCATGTTCTTAACCCTAACCCATTCCTGTGGATGTGAACCCACTGTAAATAGGACCTTTTGAAGATGTTATTTCTTAGCTGAGTCAGGATGGGTCTAATCCTGTTATCAGAGGCCTTATAAAGAAAGAAAGCCATGGGGAGGGGCCAGAAGCTGGAAGTCAATTGAACTGAGTAGAGAAAGGAGTCTATGTCACCATGTGACAAGAAAGCCAAGGAACCCAAGGATTGCCAGTCAGCCAGAACACTAAAACACCCAGGTAGAAGCAAGCCTTCCAGCCTCTGAAACTGTAATCCCTGTTGTTAAGCCAACCTATTGTGTAGTATTTGTCATAGCATTAGGGAAACTAATAGATCCTCCTGCAGGAGTACCTGGTACCTTCAATTCTTGAGCCTTTCTGTTTTGAGTTATTTATTTATTTATTTATTATTTATTTATTGCCCATAACAGATGATTAGCTCTCAGCTTTCTCAGGTTTGCAAAGTCATTTATTAGTTATCCATCCACTTTCAGGTTTCCAAGCTTTTGTGAACTTCTCTTATCTTCTAATGTTAGGTCCTCCCTGGCTCTCTTTGTCCTTATGAGTTTATGTACTTTTTGACTTCTCTACTGCTGTTTTAATCACATTTTGATAGGCCACAGAGAAATCTGTGCATGCTCAATTTTCCGTGTTTAAAGGAAATTCCCTCTTGCTTTTTGTAAAGGGCTTCCCCTCTGATATTAAACTGCTTTGTCAATCCCTCATCCACGTAGATTCTGAGGCTCACTGGGCAGGGCCTTGCCTTCACCAAGCACATCAAGTATTTATTGTGTGCCGCATCCTGTGCCAAGAGCTAGGGGGAATTCAAAGGTAGACCAGATGCCACTCATGGTTGAGGGGGAAGGTCAGGTATGAACAACTGGCAGCTTAATGCAAGGCAGAAAGTGCTAAGCCTGTGGGAGCTCTGGAGGGGAACAGCCCTCCCAGCCCACTCTTCCTTGTTAAAGATATTTTTACTTCCTTCTCATCCCCATAAGGCAGCCTAAGGCAGGCCCCCGGGCTTGCCCACCTGCCCTGGGAACGTGAGCCCCACTTTCCCATCAAGTCTGTCCCCTCAGCCTTGTAGAGATGTTGTGCCCCCCCACCCTCCCCATCCTCAGCCCCCACCCCCTCATGGTCTCTACTCCAGGCACCTGCTGCTGTGGCATCTACAACACCTCCTCCCTCTGCCTACACCTCTTCAACTTCTTGGATTTCTAGCCAGGATGCTTGGCCACCAGCTCCCTGTCCTCTATCTTTCTGGCCCAGAATGGAGCCTGACGCAGAAAGGGTGCAAAACGCAGATCAGTGATTGGATTGCACGTCCAGAGAACAAGGCGGCAATAACAGTGCCCAGCAGAGAGTGAGTGCAGAGATGGGTGGGAGACAGCAGCTGGTACAGACTGGCCCAGGCAGTGACCAGCTCGTGAACTCGGGAGCAGCTTGCCAGGCTCCTGCCCCAGCACCCTGCTCACCTGCAGCAGGTTGCAGGAGCCCCTGATCCCTGTAAGATGTGGAAGGTCACAGTGAGTGCTAACCGCTTCAGGCCCCTTTGCCTTTTGTTCCAGATCCCCCTCTCCACCTTTCCAAGTCCGCCAGCTCACACTTCTCCCTCCTCCCTCACCTTTTTTTTTTAAACAGCAGACTGTTACATCCCTCTTCCTTTGGAAGGGGGAAAAATATCTGTGGGCGAGAAAGCCAGTTCCTCCAGACAGCCCTGAAAAATGCTTGGGCTGCCTGTCAAACGTGATTTCGAAAGATAATTCTATTTTGAGCAGAAGAATAATGAAAAGACATCCCCAGCTGTCCTGGAAATAACTTGCTTTCCCTCTCCTGTCAACCCGGGAGCCCTGCCCCACTCCCCTCACTGAGGTTTGCATTGAGGTGAGGCCAGGCCCTGCCCAGTGAGCCTCAACGTCTAGGTGGCCTTCCCCCATGACCTCAAGCCCTATCTAACTTTCTCCCATGCCCAGGAAGACCCTGCCCTGGACCACCCACCTCAGGGACAGCTCGCACATGCCCTGTCTCCCTGGTGGGAGTGGAGATCACCAGGCACGGCCCCCGAGGCTTTCACTGCACCCCACAGCCTGCCCAGCGGCTGTTACCTGCAAGATGCTCAGCCAGGGCTTACTGGACAAGCCAGCCAGTGCACAGACGGCCTCCGCCTCTGCCAGGCCCTCAGCGACCTGGGGGAGAGGCAGTGACTCCCTTTGAGGCTTGGGGGCTCGAGGCACGGCTGACGTAACAGAGCAAGTGGTGGCTGGGGACTTGGAGCTGTCTCTGTGCCCACCAATCCGAGAGGCAGGGAGGGCAGCAATCTTACCTGCCCCAATCCCAAGTCCCGGCTCACCCTCAGGGACGCGCTTTAACCAAGGAGAGGAAGATGCCTTTCATCAGAGGCCACGGCAGGAACCCAATGGAAAGTTCCCCGGCCAGCAAGAGAACTCTGCCTGAGCTTGGGAGTGGGGGTTGCTTGTGAAACCCTCCAAAATATCCTCAGGAAGCCTTTTGCTGCCCGATCCTCCCTCCCCAGCAGCAAAGGCATCCTTTCCTGTCATTGCCCAAGCCTGCCCGCCCACCCCAAGACACCTCCGTAAGCATGGCATGGGCACACAAGGAAGCTCTTGGAAAGGTGCAGATGCAGGTGAAGGATAGCAAGGTAACAGCAGGGGTGGGAACCCAGCCGGCTGAGGCAGGAGTGCACCCCTCCAGCCTGAGAGAAGGGGCCTGGCCAGGGGTCCACCCCCCGCCTCGCAGCCCTTCTCAGCAGCTTCTTTCTCCATCACACTTACCATCTTCTAATAGCCACCTAATTGGGGGTTCTCTGTCGTCATCTTCATCCCTCCCTGCCACAGTGACCGCCAGCTCCCTAAGAGCAGGGATGATGTCTGGTTCATTCACTGCCGTCTCCCCACGCACAACCACATGCAGTAGGATGTGGGAATCCTCTGGGGATCTGAGGTAGCCCAGGCTGTGAAGACCAGAGCTCTGATCTCTACAGTGAGATCCAAATTTCTGCCAGGCTTTGCCACAGGCACGTGTCACACACACCTTGTGTAACCCCACCTCTCTGAGAAGAGGGCACTATTCTACCAGTGTCCAGATCAGAAGGCAGAGGACCTGAGCTCTCAGCCTCCCCCACACACACACCCTCAGGCAGGGGACGACGGAGGCAGCATGGAGCCCGCTTGGGGCATCACAGGTAGTCACCCACTCCCTCCTCCCCACCCATGGGAGCAACCTCCACAGAGTCCCTGTAACTGAACCACACAGCCTCTGAGAAGGAGGGAGGGCAGGAGGAAAGACGGCCCCTGTAAATGTCCCCCTGCCTTCAAGGAGAATGGAAGGCTCCTCCGAGCTCTGGGAAGCTGATCCTGCAGCTCCTGAAATTTCAGGGCTGCCACAGGCACCCCACAAGAACACTGCCCAGGAATGTGGTGCCAGCCCAGGTATGTGGCACCTGCCCAGGTGTGTAGCACCTGCCCAGGTATATAGCACCTGCCCAGGTATGTGACACCTGCCCAGGTATGTGGCACCTGCCCAGGTATGTGGTGCCCATCCGGGTCCATGGCACATGTTGGCCCAGCTGAGGCTGGAAGAACATCAGGAGGTAGTGGACCAGTACAGCTCTTCCCTCTTCCCTGTTCCTCTGTCAGCCCCCAACCCACAACGCCTCCTTCCCCAGGATCTCTCCTCCACTCAACAAGCTCAGCACCTGCCTGAATCCACACATGCTACCCCGGCAGCATTGCCCAGCCTCACTCGGCTCAATAAAACAACCAGGGAGCACCTTGTTGGACTTGAACTTCCAAGGCCTGAGCAAGCCAATAAACAGTTGGTGCCCTAGAAACTTCATCAGTAAAATGGGGGACAACACACTCCCCCTAACCTCCCTCCACCCCCGATGCTAGTGAAAATTACAATGCTATCCAATGCAAGGAACTGTAATTCACTTGAGACTAAAGTTCCTGGCTGAAAATTAGATGTTAACAGGAGCATGTTATCAATTCCTCCCATCCCCTTCTCTGTCCTTCCCATAACAGATATTTATTGAGCAACTGTTTTGAGGCCCTGGAGATGGAGCAATGGATATTCATAGGATTAAACAGTCATCCTAAGGAAGGTTCTCTGCCCAGGGCCTGTGGGCACCTGCTCTAGCTTGAGTTGGAGAAAAGGTTTAAACTGGATCAGAAGTTAGAGCAGGGGTACTGTTAGGAAAACCCATGCAGGACACCATAATGGTCAGAGCTCACTCAAAAGAGTGGCAGAGGGGGATCGGAAGGACAAGTTTGAATCCAAACAGGAAATACAATCACGGTAAAATGGCGACAGGCATTGGAGGCGCCGGTGGCCCCACTTTGTTCTGCTGCTTTCTGTGTTTAAGTCAAAGGTCGTTGTGGTGAGCACCAAGCTGCCTCCTGCTGATGAAACAGAAAATGAGTTTATTTCAAAGCAGAATCCTTGAGAGGGCTCGACCAAGCTTTCAGGAAGAGTGCCTAAAGCAGACTTGCAGCATGGGCTGGAGAGGAGGCCACCAGGAGCATGTAGCCACGCACACGACTTTATCACAAGGCCTGTAGAGCAAATACCACTTATGCCTCAGGAATTCCGCTCCTCCCCGTAGCCTAAGGGGCTGCTCTGGCCAGCCAAGGGATGTCTCTCCCCCATAAAAAGGCAGAGTACAGACAGATGGGATGAGGGGAAAATAAATAGCAATTATAATTGAGGATGTTTACACTTCCCTTTCATTAATTGATAGAACGAGAAGAAAAACTCAGTAAGGGTATAAAAGATCAGAACAAGGCTATCAACCAGATGAACCTAATTGACATTTATAGAACTGTATGCCCAGAATGCTCATTCTTTCCAAGTGTACAGGAACATTCAACCAGTTTCGACCATATGCAGGACCATAAAACAAGTAAATAAATATAAATGAATCTAAATCATACAGAGTATGCTCTGATGAAAACAATACATTAGAAATCAAAAACAAGCAGATCCATGAAGAATTATCCAAAATTTAGAAATTAAATAATACACTTCTAAATAATCCATGGGTCCGAGAAGCAATCACAAAGGAAATTATAAAATATTTCAACAAGATGGTAATAAAACATAGCATATCAAAAGATGCACAATACAGTGAAAGCATTGCCTAAAGGGAAATTTATAGCTGTAAATGTTTCTATTATGAAAGGAAAAATGTTAACATCAATGATTTAAATTTGCACCTTAAGAAGTTAGGAAGAAAAGACCAAATTAGATCTAAAGAAAGCAAAAGGTAGGATATAAAAAATAAAAGTAAAAATCAATAAAATAAATAAATGGACAAATGGCAGAAAAAAAAATTTAAGCTGTTGGTTTGTTGAAAAGGGAATTTCATTGATACACTCCTAGCTAGATTGAGCAAGGAAAAAAAAGAGAGTAAAAACCCAAATTGTCAATATCAAGAATGAGAGAGAGGATGTCATTACAGATATAATAAACAATAAAAATAATAATAAATACTATAAACAACTTTATTTCAATATATTGGACAATTTGGATAAAAATGTACAAAATCCTTAAAAGAAAAGTTACTAAAATAATATAAAAACAGAATATATGAATAACTTTCTATCTATAAATTTGAGTTAGTAATTATAAACTTTCCTATGAAGAAAAATATAGTTCCAAATGGCTTCACTGGTAAATTCTATCAAATATGAAAGAAATAATGGGAATCCTACACAAATTCTTTTCTGAAAATAGAGGAGGAGGGAATGTGTCACAACAGTTTTCCTGAAGCCAGCATCACCCTGATACTAAAATTTGGCAGTTGATACATGAAAAGATAAGTTCTGTCCAAAGGGCATAGATTTTTAAAAATCCAATTAGGATTTATCACAGGAATTCAAATGGTTTTAATAAATTCTTCATAAAACTAATTTTATTCACTGCATAATATCCTATCCAGACAATATATTAGGGTACTTAGCCTATTGGATATATAGCTTTTACTGTTACTGAATTCTAGGGCAGAAATTACAATAAAAAAAATTAGAATGGTTTACAATTCTTCTTACAGTTGAAGAGGTAATTTCCAGAAAAACAAAAATTATAGAGTTAAAAGATGGTGATGGTCTAGAGGTAGTAGATACTGAAAGAAGTCTGGTAGACAATTTTGCTTTTTATTTTCTGTTCTTTGCAACTGTTTATTTTTTCTTTTTACGTATTTTTACAATATTCATGCATTATTTTGACAATAAAAGTAAGATGTTATCAAACATTCTAAACCTTTTTCTAGTAATTTCAATTCTAAAATTCAGTAGCAGTAAAAGCTCTATATACAAATGGGTAAGTACCTGGACAGGATATTATGCAGCCACTAAAATTATTTTCATGAAGAATTTATAATAAATATGGAAAAACTTCTGTTATAATGTAGGACAGAAAATATGGAATATGAAATTGTATATAGAGTATGGTCACAACTATGTAAAATAAACAAAAAAATCATAAAACAAAAAATCATACTTAGACAAAAACCTGGGGGGAAAAAAGTATCCCAAAATGTTAACAGGGGAGACAAAATGACTTTAAAATTTCTTCTAATTCTTTGGCTTTCAAATTTTCATTAGTAGGAAAAAAATTTTTTTTTCACTGAAGGATACAGCACTTTGGGGAAAATGGGATTCTGAACTACGAATTAATAGCACCAGAAACTAAGAGCATCGTTGAACTTGGCAAGCTCTGTCTGTACTCTTGGGAAGAGAGTGGACCCAATCGGGTAATTCTGTTTATTCTCTTTGCTGCCAACAGAATTAAGACGATGCATAAAGAATTTTGAGCCCCACCACTTGAGTCTCAGTCCAGATGATCCCAAAATGATTCTAATAAGCCCTCGTTGCCTATGTGAACCACGTCTCCAAGGTGCAGAACTCTTGCAACATAAGAGCAAGTGCAGCCTCAGGAACCAGGAGCCAGGAGCACTAAATCCAGATTTCCCACTTACTGGTCCCATGGCCCCATACAACTCACCCTCCCCTGCCTCAGGACCCCACCGGCTCACCGTTCCCTCTAGCAGGGAGTTAGATCTGTACCACCTCTTTTTCCCCTCAAGGTCTTTGCTACCTCAGGAGCTATGACTCCACAAATGGGCTGTTGATTCAGCTCTGCCACTAGGAAAATGCATTTCCCGAAGCAAAACAACTCCATATGGTAAAAACACTGCCCAAAATTACTGACTATAAGACACTGTTCATCTACCCACCTAATACTGACGCTATAAAGGGATTTTCAATGTATTTCAGGAATAACTCTGATTTCCCATTGTTTACGGCTTATTTTAGCCAAAAAAATATTATATAAAATGGGAGAGAGGAGGTGGTTTCCAATGAGAATTTTGAGAGTTGGGGTGAGTAAGAGCTACTAACAGCTGCTAAGTATTCTGAAACTTCAAATATCTCATTTAACACTCACAACATAAGAATTGAGAGGAAAGTGATGCTTGTTTAAAAAAAAAAAAGTCTGTCTTATTCAAAGTCCAATGCACTTTTCATTCTGTGTTTCAACAATCCTAAACATGATGCATTATTACATATATGTGTGTGCTATAAGTGAGCAGTTCAATATATTTATAGTTTTGTAAATAAGGCATTTACAAAAGTTATCATTTTTATTCATGGATGATGAAAACCACTAGTTAGAATGTGTAATGACTCATTGACAAACTAATTGCAACAAATGTAAACGAAAATTTTAAATCTCAATGTAAGAATTATGTTCTGACTTTCAAGTAACAAAATTCGAGTTTGAAGGATTTTCAATGACAAGAGTATATTTCTGATGGAGCAAATTGAATAGGATGTGAATTTGAGCTCCCCCGTGCAGCTTTGCAGGTAGACTTGAGGCAAAGGGGCCATTTCATCACAAAGACATAAAAATCCTACCCATTTATGTCTTTAATAGCAGAGCTTCAAATTACATGAATGAAAAACTGATAAAACTGCAAGGAGAATTAGATAAATCTACAGTTATAGTTGGTGATTTCAAAACCCCTCTCTCAATAATTGGTAGAACAAGTAGACAGAAAATCAGTAAAGTTGTAGGAGATTCAAACAACACTATCAACCATCTTGATGTAATTGACATCTATATAGCATGGCATCAGAATACATATTCTTTCTAAGAGCACATGGAACATTTACTAAGATCAACCATATTCTGGATCATAAAACAAGTCTCTATAAATGTAAAATGAGTCAAGTAATACAAAGTCTGCTCTCTGACCACAAAATAACTAAATTAGAAGTCAATAACAGAAAGATATCTAAAAACTCCCCCAAACATTTGGAAATTAAGCAACATAATTCCAAATAACACATGAAACAGAAAAGAAATCAAAAGGTAAATTAGAAATTATTTTGAACTAAATGAAAACACAATATATCAAAATTTGTGGAATGCCACTAAAGGAATACTTAGAGAAAATTTATCGTACTAAACATATTAGAAAAGAACAGACCTCAAGTCCATGACATCAGCTTCCACCTTAAAAAACTAGAAAACAAGAGAAAATTAAACTCAAAATAAGTAGAAGAAAGGAAATAAGAGAAATAGAAATAGAGAAAAACAGAAAAGAGCAAAACAATAGAAAATCTCAAGGAAACAACAACAAAAAAAAACTTATTCCTTAAAAAGTTTAATATTGGTAAACTTCTACCTAGACTGGACACACAAAAAAGAGACAGAAGACACAAATTATCAATATTGGTAATGTGAGAAATGATATTACTACAGAGTCTACAAATATTAATAAGATAATAAGAGAATACTATAAACAAATTTATGGCAAATAATTTGAAAATTTTAGATGAAATGGACAAATTCTTTGAAAGTAGCAAACTCCCAAAGCTCACTCAAAAAGAAATATGTATTAAGAAAATAGAACTGTAGTTAATACCTTTCCACAGAAAAAACCCCAGACCCAGATGGATTCATTAATTGATTCTACTGAACATTTAAGGATGGAAAAATACCAATTCTACACAAACTCTTCCAGAAAACTAAAGACGAGAGAATACTTCCCAAATGATTATATACAGCCAGTATTGTCCTAATACACACAAGAAAACAAGAAAGCTACAGACCAATATCCTTTGTGAGTATAGATATTAAAATTCTTAACAAAATTTGAATAAATCAAATCTAACAATATATAAAAAGGATAGCACATCATGACCAAGTGGAGTTCATTCCAGGAAAGCAAGATTGGTTTAATGTTTGAAAATCAATCAATGCAATTCCCATATTAACAAATTAAAACAGAAAAATTCTATATTCATCTCAGTAGATGCAGAAAAAACCATTTGGGAAAAAATTGAACATCCATTTTTGACAAAAACACTGATCAAAATATGAATAGAAGAGAATTTCTTCAATCAGATAAAGGGTATCTACAAAAAAAAACTATAAAAACATCATATTTAAATTTGAACAATTGAATATTTTCCCCCTAAGATCAGAAAGAAGCCAGTGATGTCTGCTTTCTCCACTTTCATTCAACATTACAATGGAGGTTCTAGTCAGTACAATAAGATAAGAAAAAGAAATAAAAGGCAGCCAGATTGAAAAGAAAGACGTAAAACTATTTGCAGATGACATGATCATCTATGTAAAAAATCTAATGGAAATTACTAAAAAAAATTACTTAATGAGAGCTAACAAATTTGCGAATCATAAAAGCTATATACAAAAAATCAACTATTTAAAAAACACCACCATCAGAAAACATGAAACACTTGGGGATAAATCTGAAAAAAAGATTTGGAAACTGCAGAGGATTTCTGAAAGACATTAAAGGGGAGATTTATGATGTTCATGGGTCAAAAGAATCAATATTGCTAAGATGGCAACTCTCCAAATGGATCTATAGATTCAACACAATTTTGATCAAAATCTTAGCAAACATTTTTGTACACATTTATATACTAATTCTAAAAATTCATGTGGCTAGACACAGGACTTAGAAAAGCCAAAACAACTTTGAAAAGAAAGACAAAGTCAGAATATAAACACTATCTGATCTCAAAATTTATTATAAAGCTACTGTAATTAAGACAATGTGGTATCGGCATTAGGATAGATCAATGGAACAGAGCAGAGGTGGAGCCCCATCTTGAGAAACCTTGAACAGCTCCTTACCAATGGGTCATACAGTGTATGGGAAGCACTGCATGAGATCCTCCCCACTCCCCATGTGCCCTCGGCCTGCTCCAATCAGCCACTGACCCAGGTGCTGATCTTATACCTTAGAATCCATCCTCCTCCACCAGAATGAGCCCTCCACCAGGACATGCCCAGAGGACCAGGTAGTAACTGAACTCCCACTTCTTCATATTTAAAAAGAACCTTTCCAGGGCCAGGAGACTTGGCTACCCAGTGTCATTGATCAGCTGTTGGTCCTAAAGTCCTCTGTATTCTTGAAGTCAAGGGAGCTGCCTTGGGGGGGCAGATGTGGCTCAAATGGTTGGACATCCTCCTCCCATATGGTGGGAACTGGGTTCAATCCCCAGGCCCCACACATAGGTGTGCCATCAGGCCCTGTGCATGGGTGAACTGTCAGGCCCCACCAAGCCATGCAGCAAGATGATGACATAACAGTAGAGTGACACAAAGGGAAAGCCAAGATGAGACGCACCAAAAAACCAGGAACTAAAGTGGCGCAGGTGGCAGGATGCCTCTCTCCCACATCAGAGGTTCCCAAGATTGAATCCCAGTGAAGACAGAGGAGAAGGATGAGAGAGAGGGCAGGAAATAGACACAGAGAATTGCCCAGTGAATGGACACAAAAACAGCAAAAACAGGGTGGGAGAGGGGGTTAAAAGTGGATAAAAGTAAAATAAATTAATCTTTAAAAAAAAAGAGAAAGAAAGCTGTCTGGTCCCCAAGCAAGTCAGATTCCAGGTAGCCAAGCCTAACCTGGTCTTGTGACAAGCATGAAGGTGAACTCCCAGCCTCTTCCCACCAAATCCAAGTTATGTAATCATGCACAGGAAGAGGAAACTGAGGCTTCCCACTTGAAGGACCTGCCCATGGTTACACAGCTAGAAGCAGATTGTTGACCTCACAGAGCCTTATGATTTGATAGGAGAGTAGGAGAGGAAAACAATGCTACACGCAATGACAATGTTGGCAGGCAAAGCAGTACAGAAAGGAAGGTACATGGTGCTGAAGTTTCCCACAGCCAAAGTGCCTCACCTGGTTGAGGGATGTTGAGAAAGGTAGCCCCAAGGATGTGGCATTAAATCTAGTCCTGAAGGACCAGTTGCAGTCAGCTCAAACGGTATGTAAGTCCCTTGTGTTGAGTGCTGCTTTACCAGATTAATAAAGAGGGCAAAGATGAAGGAGAGGTGGAGGGAGCAGGCGGTGGAGCAGGGCTGTCTAGTCCCAGAGCAAAAAGCATCTCCTATGCCAAAGGAGATGTTGCTGTAGAAGAAGGAAGTTTCCCAAAAGATGAACAGCATGCCCAAAGAAGGAGCCACAGTGCCTGGTAGCACTGGCCAGAAGACTCTCAATGGCCACTGTTGCATGCCACCTGTTCTGATTTCTGTCCCAGGCTTTGCAGCTATTTTCCCACTGCCACTGACTGCTTCATTAATACCAGAGGGGAGATCTTATATCTCATATTATGATGCAATTGGAATGGGTGACAAGACAATGAAAGGAGCTTGAGTTAGGGGTACATGGCCTTCTGTGGTCTATGAGGGCTGGATTACCCTCTAACTGCCACAACTGACTCTTCTCATTGCCAAGCCACAGGTGCTTGCTACTGACCTGATACAAACTTTGAAGATCTCCACCCCCTTCCCTCTTTGGACGTAGGGGAAGCCAACCTGCATGGAAAGAGTGCCTGCCTTAAGGCCACCCTTTGGATCTGGTCCAGGGTACTCCCTGGGGGACACTAGGGAATAGTTCCCAGGTAGAGGCAAAAGGAGTCAGGGTCTGTCCCTGATTTATGGCCTCACCTCCTGGATCAGATTTAAGGCAGGCTGCCCAGGAACAACAACAATAAGAGAATGCTTAAAAAACAAACACAGATGCCTTTGCCTCAGTGCTGTGATCTAATTTAATAATTCATGACATTTCCCCTCAGAATGGGTGTGAAGATAGGCTCTCTTTCTAATAGAATCACACTTGAAAGCCCAGAAGTCCAGAAAACACTGGTTTCCCAGACGCTATTTTCTTGGACTTGATTAATGGGGCTATTAGTGGATTTATCTGATCTTCATTAAATTGAGAATTGAGTTTACCAACTCAGTTAGAAATGTAATGTAATATTATTTTTCATATGTCTAAAGTTTCTCATGATAATGGTTTGTTTGAGAACAGAGTCTGGGATTTCCTATCCTGTCATCCTTTCATATTGGGTTTAAGTTTTGAGGGAGTGCTTTTTGGCCACCTCAAAGCATTGGGCATTGTTCACTAATAAGTATTATGGATTAGTGAGGATGCTTCTCTTCCCCAAAGATTGTGTTATTCGTGACTACCGCTTTTGGTATCATTATTTGAGCATGCTAGATCTTTTGTAGATAGATTAAAACATCTTCTGTGTAATGTCCTTGTGATCATTATTTTCTGTCAATTGGTAGAATTATTGTTTTCATTTTACAGAAGTGTCTAAAATAGATTATGCTTCCAGTATAAATTGTAGATCACACTTGGGATTTTCACTTGCCAAATTATTGCTGGCAACAAGGAGGCCTGGACACCAGCTTCTCTCAGCTTCCTTGTCCTGTGATACAGTTGGAATCCACCCACCATCCTTTATCTACTTGGCAGCTATAATTGAAGTCTACACCATACCCCTTCTCAATCCCATCCTTCTTCCTCAGCTCAACAAGAAAATCCTATGCTGGAGTCTGTATGTGTTCTTCCCATGCTGAGAATATTTTTACTACATGGATGTAAATCCAAAAAGAGGCTATAGAAAGTGTTTGTTTGTTTTTACTATTTAAATAAAGTCATTCAGAATTTACCATTCTGAAACATGCTTTCTTCACTCATCATTTTACCTTTAAGATATCTTGGTTTTGATTCTTATAAATTCATTTATTTTAATTGCTGTTCAAGTGTGCACATATAAATATACCATAATTTATCTAATTCTTCTTGAGCATTCCAATTTTTCAGTATTATAAACAATGCTCCAATAAAATACTTAGTGTACTTCATCCTCTGCACATGAAGAAGTTTCCCACAAGAAAATACCAAGGACAATTTCTAGATTAGGGGTTCTGTGCTTACTCAGCTTTGTTAGTGGTAGACCAGTTGGCCTCCAATGGAAGAACAGTGGACACTCCACCTCTTAGGCCATTTTCTGGTCATTGAAACATGGTCTTGTTGTTCCCGAGTCAGTGCAATTGAATATCTTCAGGTGCCTCTCAGCCACAGGGGTTTTTGTCTTTTGTGAAATGCCTGGTCATGTCCTGGGACCAGTTTCCTCTTGGGTGGTTTGTCTTTTTTCTTACTCATTTATCTCCTTGGGTGAGAGGTTCATAACCAAGCTGAGGATGAACAGTGCTCTTTTTTTTTTTTTCTTTCTATGGACATCGCTGTGTGGTACTTACCCCCAATCACTTTGCATTCACATGCCTAGGGCTGAGGGCAAGCACTTTCCCTCCCGCGGGAGTCAGAGATGCTTGACTGGCACTTGTGCCTGCTCTTGGAGCTCCATGACTGGTTTTCCTCATCCCCTGGCTCTTCAGGTAAAGGTGGAGTCATAGATCCTGCAGCACCCCCTCTGAGCAGGTGCCTGAGTCCTGGAACAGGCAGGGCAAGTGGACTTCCCACAGCTTCACTTGGCTCAAAAAACATATTAAAATATATAATGCTTTAATAAATATTCAATGATTAAAATTTCCTTTAACTTAACGTGATTTGGAGATATCCTCAACATACATATGTTTCAGAAAGTAATTTTTAAAACAGAGAGAGAGAGATGACATCATCAAGATAGCAACATAAGACATCCCCTGGAAAAGTCTCCCCTCAGTAACAACTAATAAAAGGACAAATTTCACTTGTTTGGAACTCTGGAGGATGAAGAGAATGGAAAAATACTCCACAAATGCTGATTCAAAGGGAAAAAAAATAAAGTAGGAGACCTACAATTCAGACTCACCAGTCCCAATCTCTTTTGTCATTTGGTCCCACACAGCTTAAGAGTCACAGAGGCAGCAAAGTCCAAGTCCGCAGAGTCCCAGGGCAGAACATAAGCATTTGGCATTCCATAAGCACACAAAAGGGCTCCCAGGAAATAAAAGAGCAGAACTCTTAGCAAGAGGTGCACACACTCAACCTGGTCTCTAATTGCTGGAGCACCTACAAGAAAATGGGTGTTTATTAATGCTGATCTCATCTAGCTCTCTGGAATGGGACACCTAACATGGAAACAAAAGACACCCATGTTGGAACTGTTGGCAAGCAATAAACATATCCAACCCTGTCTCCAATTGCTGGGAGCACATAAAATGGGCACTTTCAAACACTGGTCCCATCTGGCTCCCTGGGATGTGATACCCTACAGTGGAAATTACCAGAGGCAGAAAACCCTCACAGAAAAAAGGGAAAATTAAACTGCTGTAAGGTAGGATGGTACTCTAAAAAGGGCATTGACTGAGGGAGAGCAGTTGAGTAAATCATAGGAGCTGGGGAGGAAAATCTGTCCCACAAAAACAGAATAGTTCAAGACTCCCAGAGAGGAACAAAAGAAAGGGAGAATTCCTCTGGAGGTGAAACAATTGCACGTAAGGTGCAATCTTAAACGTTGCACATGTCCAGTGCAAGAAACAGTTGTAGAAGACCTGAGAAAACCTGAACACTTACTACTCTAAAGGTTCAATATAAACTGAACCAAGCATTGAAGAATAACAATAATGCAAAGCCAATCCACAATAAAACCCTAGGCAAGAGGGAAAAACTGACCTTCAGAGTTAGCACATCAAAATAATCAGATGTCCAGACATCAGCAAAAAAAATTATAAGCCATACTGAAAAATGGGAAATTATAGTTTAGTCAAGAGAACAAATTAAAACTTCAGAAGATAAATATACTTTGGGACAAGTAATCAAAGAAGTTCAAACAGATCTCCCAAGTCAATTCAAAGAGTTGAAGGAAAATAATGATAGAAATAAATTAAATATGAATAAAGAGCTAGACAACATTAAGGAGACAATGTGTGAGCTTAAAGAACAATTAGAAAGTTGAAAAGGAATAATAGAAATTTGGATGAAAAACCCAATAATGGAGATTAAAAATACTCTAGAGGCATACAACAGCAGATTTGAACAGGCAGAAGAAAGAATCACTGAACAAGAAGACAGGATAATTGAAATCATACAGTCAGAAGAACAAATAGAGAAAAGAATAGAAAACACTGAGTAGTGTTTAAAGGATTTGAATGATAGCATGAAGCATATAAACATACACATCATGGGAGTCCCAGAAGGAGAAATGAAGGGAAAAGGAGAAGAAAGAATAGTTAAGGAAATAATGGCCAAAAAGTTCTCAACTCTTATGAAAGACATAAATATACATGTCCAAGAAGCACAATGAACTCCAAACAGGATAAACGCTAATAGACCTACTCCAAGACACATACTAGTCAAAATGTCAAATGTCAAAGATAAAAAAAGAATTCTGAAAGCAGCAAGAAGAAAAGTGATTTGTCAAGGGATTCTCAAAAGACTAACTGCCGATTTCCCATCAGAAACTGTGGCAGTTTGAAATTCCTTTGTGAATCCCAAAAAGAGAATGATTATGTTTTTTTAACTAATCCATTCCTGCAGGTGTGAGACCCTTTTGAATGGACTATGTCAGTGAGGCACAACTCAGGTTGAGTCTCCCATCTCTGATATAAATGGACACACAGAAAGAAAGGAAGCTGCCATATTATATTGATCCTGCCATGTAAGAGAGAGGACTGCAGGAAGACAGAAATACCCTGAGAGAATGAGAGAGGAGGCCTAAAAAGAGACAAGCCCTGTACCTAATTGCCAACAACTGAGCTCCGGGAGACAGTAGATTCTGGGGAGGAAGGAAGAGACCTCAGCAGAGATTGGCAGCCATCTTGCTTCACCGCATGGCAGAACCCTGAAAAATCATCTCTGCTGATGCCTTCATTTGGACATTTCATGTCCTTAGAACTGTAAGCATTACCTTAAATAATTTTTCCATTGTAAAAACCAATACATTTCTGGTACTTTTCATTGACAGCCCTCTGGCAAACTAAGACAGAAACCATGGAGGCAAGAAGTCAATGCCAGGATATATTTAAGGTCCTGAAAGAGAAAAACTGCCATTCCCAAATTCTTTACCCAGTAAAACTGTCCTTCAAAAATGATAGAAAGTTTAAGACAGTCACAGAAAAACAAAAACTGAAAGAATACAAAAGACCTGTGCTACAAGAATTACAAAATGGAGTTCTTCCAGTAGAAAGGAAAAGATAGGAGAGAGTGGGTTAGAGCAGTGTGAGGAAGCAAAGATCTTTAGTAAGGGCAACTAAAAGTGTAAATGCAAAACCTAATAGTACTATATCATCAATATAGAACTCTACCCTTTAATTCCTATTAGAGAATACAATTTGTCTTCATTTGATCTTTTGTGGACCCCAGAAAGTTGTCTTCTTAAGCTAACCCATTCCTGTGCCTGTAAATGTAGTGTAGAGGGGCCCTTTTGATTAGATTCACTTAAGGGGCTTTGATTAGATCACTTGATTAGATCATTTTAGGGCCTTTGATTGGACTACACTAGTGAAGCATGACCCAGTTTGGGTCTCCGCCCTCTTTCTGGTGTCTTATTGAAAGCAGAAATGCAAAAAGAGGAAGAAGAGACAGAGAAAGGGAGCTTTGCCAATTGAGAGAGAGAGAGCTCCAGGTTTGCCTACAACTGCAGAAAGACAGAGAAGCCCCGAGAGGCACAAGGAGATGAGACCCAGGAAGAGATGCCTGATTGCATGCCTATAACTGATTTTGATGTGATTTTGTACTTAGAATTATTACTGAAATGATTTAAGGCTCTTTGGAATATTGTCATGTAACGAATGTATTTTGCATATGAAATGAACATGAATTTTGGGGGTCCAGAGGATGGAATGCCCTGGAGATAAGGCCCAGGGAGAGATGCCTGATCACCTACAACTGAACTCAAGGAGAAAGTAGAGAGGAACTGGCGGACCTTCCATCTTGCCTTGCCACATGGCAGGACTCCAGGATCTGCTAGCAGCGGACCTTTGGTGAGAAAGCATCTTTCATGATGCCTTGATGTGGATATTTTCACAGCCTTGGAACTGTAAGTTTTTACCCCAAATAAACTCCCTTTACAAAAGCCAACCCATTTTTTGTATATTGCATTGACAGCCTTTAGCATACTAAAACAGAAATACAATTGAACAAGAAAAAGGCATATTTCCTGATAATGGACACATAAAATAAAAAGAGATAATGTGGGACAAAAACAACATAAAGAGGGGAAATGAATGGATATGGGAACAGAAAACGTGTAGGCTATTAAAGTTAAGTTGGTATCTTTTCAAAATAGCAGGTTATAGACCTAGGTTGTGTAATAAAAACCCCAGGTTAACCACAAAGAAAAGTATTTAAAAATATATACAAAAATGGAAATGAGAAAAGGATCAATCAATTACATCACAAAAGAGCAACTATGCACGAAAGGAGACTGCAATAAAAGTAAAGAGAAAAATAAAAATAAAAATAAAAAAAATATAAGTAAAGAGAGACCAAAAAGATAAGACATATAAAAAAGGAAAAAATTCTGTCTTTACAGTAACAACACTGAATGTTAATGGATTAAAATCCCCAATCAAAAGATACTGATTAGATTTTTTAAAAATGATCAAACATATGTTGTTCACAAGAGACTCACTTTAGACCCAAAGACACAAAAAGGTTGAAAGTGGAAGGTTGGAAAAAGGTAATCCATGCATATAGTAACCAGAAGAGAGCTGGGGCAGCTATACTAATACTGGACAAAAGAGACTTTAAATAAAAAGATTACAAGAGAAAAAGAGGGACATTATATATTAATAAAAAGGTCAATCCACCAAGAAAAAATAATAATCATGAATATTTATGCATCTAACCCAATACCCCAAAATATATGAAGCAAACACAGGCAAAACTGAAGGGAGAAATAGATACCTCTACAATAATAGTTGGAGACTTCAATAAACTACTTTCATAAATGGCTAGAACATCTAGACATAAGATCAATAAGGAAATAGAAAACTTGAATAATATGATAAATGAACTAGACCTAACAGGCATATATAGAACATTGCACTCCCAAAACAGCAGGATATACATTCCTCACAAGTACACATGGATCATTCTCCAGGCTAGACCACATGTTGTGTCACAAAACAAGTCTCAGTAAATTTAAAGAGATTGAAATTATACAAAGCATCTTCACTGATCACAGTGGAATGCAGCTTGAGATCAATAACAGGCAGAAAAATGGATAATCCACAAATATATGGAAGTTTAACAACACACTCTTAAACAACGCGTCAAAAAAGAAATCACAAGGAAAATCAGTAAATAATATAAGATGCATGAAAATGAGAACAAATTTCAAAACTTACGGGCTCAGCAAAGGCAGTGCTCAGAGGGAAATTTATAGTCTTAAATGCTTACATTAAAGAAAAAAAGAAAGAAAGAGCTCAAATCAGAGACCTAACTGCACACTAAGATGAACTAGAAAAAGAACAGTAAACTAACCCTAAGGCAAGCAGAAAGAAGGAAATAACAAAGATTAGAGTAGAAATAAATGAGATCGAGAATAAAATAATAATAGGGAAAGTTAACAAACCAAAAGTGGATTCTTTGAAAAGATGAATAAAATTGACAAACCTTTAGCTAGACTAACAAAGAAAATAAGAGAGAACAGAAATATTAAAATCAAAAAAGAAAGGAGGAACGTTACTACTGACCCCACTGAAATAAAAAGGATCAAAAGAGGATATTATGAACAACTATATGCCAACAAATTATTTAACATAGATGAAATGGACAATTCCTAGAAACACACAAAGAGCCTACACTGACTCTAGAAGAGATAGATAATCTCAACAGACAATTACAGGTAGAGATTGAATCAGTCATCAAAACCTCCCAACAATGAAAAGCCCAGGACCAGACAGCATCACAGGTGCACTTTACCAAATATTCCAAGAATAATTAACACCAATTCTGCTCAAACTCTTCAAAAAAAATTGAAGAGGAAGGAACACTACCTAATCATTCTATGAGGCCAACATCACCCTAATAATAAAAGTAAAGATACCACAAGAAAAGAAAATTAAAGACCAATATCCTTCACGAATATAGATGCAAAAATCCTCAACAAAATACTAGCAAACTGCATCCAACAACACATAAAAATAATTATATACCATGATCAAGCAAGATTTATCCATGGTATGCAAGGTTGGTTCAACATAAGAAAATCAATTAATGAAATACACCACATTAACACAATGAAGGGAAAAAAGCACATGATCAACTCAAATGACATAGAAAAGGCATTTGACAAAATCCAGCACCTCTTTTTGATAAAAAGCATCTAGAAAACTAGGAATAGAAGGAAACTTCCTCAACATGATAAAGGGCATATATGAAAAACCCACTGCTAACATTGCACTCAATGGTGAAATACTGAAAGCTTTTCCTCTAAGATCTGTAATATGACAAGGATGCCACTGTCACCACTGTTATTCAACATTGTCCTGGAAGTTCTAGCCAGAGCAGTTAGGCAAGAAAAAGAAATAAAAGTCATCCAAACTGGAAAAGAAGAAGTAAAACTTTCACTATTTGCAGATGGTTTTACTATATTAAAAAGTCCCCCCAAAAATCTACAACAAAGCTGCTAGAGCTAACAAATGAATTCAGCAAAGTGGTGGGGTACAATATCAATACACAAAAATCAGTATTGTTTCCATACAGCACTAATGAACAAACTAAGGGGGAAATGAAGACAAAAATTCCACATACAATTGCAACTAAAAGTATCAAATATCTAGGAATAAATTTAATCAAAGATATGAAGGACTTATACATGGGAAACTACAAAACATTACTAAAAGAAATCAAAGTGTTAAATAAAGGGAAGAACATTCCATGTTCATGGATTGGAAGACTAAATATTATCAAGATGCCAATAGTACCCAAAATGATTTACAAATTCAATGCAATCCCAATCAAAACTCCAGCAGCATTCTTTGCAGAAATGGAAAAGCCAATCATCAAATGTATTTGGAAGGGTAAGGGACACCTTAGAGCCAAAACCATCTTTTAAAAGAATGAAGTTGGAGGACTCACACTTACCAATTTTAAAACTTATTACAAAGCTACAGTGGTCAAAACAGCATAGTACTGGCACAAAGATAGATGTATAGACCAACGGAATTGAATTGTGGATTCATAAATCAACCGTCACATTTATGGCCAATAGAATTTTGACAAGGGTGTCAAGTCCACTCACCTGGGAAAGAACAGTCTCTTTCTGGGAAAAGTGGATTTCCATATGCAAAATAATGGAAGTGGATGCCTATCTCACACCATAAAAAATAACTCAAAATGATCAAAGACCTAAATATAAGAAGCAGGACTATAAAGCTCCTAGAAGAAAACATAGGGAAGCATCTTCAGGACCTTGTATTAGGCAATGGTTTCTTAGCCCTTATACCAAAAGCATGAGTAACAACAGCAACACAAAAGAGATAAATGGGACTTCATCAGAATTTAAAACTTTTGTTCATCGAAGAACTTCATCAAGAAAGTAAAAAGACAACTTACAGACTGGGAGAAAATATTTGGAAACAACATATCTGATAAGGGTTTAATTTCCAGAATCTATAAAGAAATCCTACAACTCAAAAACAAAAAGACAACCTAATCAAAAAATGGTCAAAAGACTTGAATAGACATTTCTTACAAGAAGATATATATATATGGTGAAAAAGCACATGAAAAGATGTTCAACATCATTAACTATTAGGGAAATGTAATTGAAAACCACAATGAGATACCATTTCATACCCACTAGAATGGCTACTATTTAAAAAATGAAAAATAACAAGTATTGGAAAGGAAACAAGAACACTCATTCTTTGTTGGTGGGAATGTAAAATGGTGCAGCCACTGTGAAAAATAGTTTAGTGGTTACTCAGAAAGTTAAGTATAGAATTACCATATGACCTAGCAATCCCACTTCTAAGTATGTACTCAAAAGAATTGAAAGCATGGATTTGAGCAAATATTTGCACACAGATGTTCATAGCAGCATTATTCACAATTGCCAGAAGATGGAAGCAACTCTAGTATCCATCAACAGATGATAGATAAATAAAATGTGGTATATACATACAATGGAATAAAATTCAGCCATAAAAAGGAATGAAGTTCTGATACATATAACAACATGGTTGATACTTTAAGATATCCTATTGAGTGAAATAAGCCAGAACACAAAAGGACAACTATTATATGATCTCACTGATATGAATTAATTAGAATAAGCAAATTCATAAAATCAGAAACTAGAATCTAGGTTACCAGGGTCTGGGGATGGCTAGGGGATGGGGAATTAAAGCTTATGGTTCAGAATTTCTGTTGGGGATGATGAAAAGTTGTAATGGATGATGGTGATGATAGGACAACATTGTGAATATAATGAATACCACTGAATTATATACTTCAATGTGGTTAAAAGGGAATTTTTAGGTTGTATATGTGTTACTAAAATAGAAATTAGGAGAAAGAGAGAGAGAGGCTAGGTGAGCCCAGGTAACATGATGAGAATCAGAAGGGCCCCAGCACCCAGTCTTCAGGTAGGGAGAGAGACATGGAAGAAAAGATACTATCTGGATGACTCCACAGTGGGAGGATCACAGCAGGGGAGGCCCAGAGATGAGATGCAGAAAGTCCTGAGAGTCGGGGGCCACCCCAGAACTTGGAGAAGGTGCTATGGGAACAACCTCTGCTGAGAGATCCAGAGAGGAAATGCAGAGAGATGATTTTCACCAGGGGCTGATTTCCTCCAGCCAGTAAGCATAGTGTTAGCAAAGCCTAAGGCAAAAGAGATCCTCAGAGGGGCTGCAGGAGCCTGGGGGAAGAGGGCAGGGAGAACACAGGGTAGATCCCCATTGCAGGGCTTTTCCTGGGTCTTCTCTCTGCCCAGTGAGGGCTGGCTGGTGCTGGTTGCCAGGACAAATTGAAGAAATGGGGCAAGGGGATGCATGCAGCCCACCCCAAGGAGAACTCCCCCAGGGCTAATATAGGAGCTTTCCCTGAGGGGCAGAGAACCCTATAACAGACTTTTAATGAAATAGCAGGGCAGAAGCAGACATTGGTGAACAAACTCAACTGACCACAGCTCAGCCAATCACTCCACCTTCCCCAACTCTCCCATCCCAACATCAGTCCAGGAAATTAGCATAAACACAGTACACCCAGCTGAAACTCTGAGAAGAGAACAAGAGAGTCTCAAACAACAAGCTCAAGTCAAGGAGAAATGTCTGACACCATATTGAACTAAATAGGAACCCTTGATGGAGGTTGATTAAAATGAAAGGAAATGGCATAGTAGCTATGGAAAATATGACATCGAGAAAACAAAACAAAAAAATATACCATACCATAAAAAGAAATAAAAAATCCACTTGGGGGCTTGGGGGGTATTGGGTGAGAAATAGTAGAAAATTCTCCAATAATGCTATATGATGTTTAAAAAAAATAATCTTACAAAGAACAGAAAAGCAATGAAAGAAGGACTCAGAAATAGATGATTCTGCTGAGGTGTTTGGAGGAATGTTCTGATGTCTACAACTTACTCTGAAATATATCAAAAAATAAGAGGGATTGATGGATGGAAAGAGAGATGAATAGGTATGTGGGAGAATAGTATAGTCAAATGTTTCTGGTAAACTCTAGGTGGTGGGCATGTGGGGGGTTACTGTAAAATTCTGTAAACTTTTCTGTATGTGAGAAAATTTTTATAAAAAATGTTTGGAAAAAAGATAATGCCTACTCTTTAAAAGTATCACAAGGATTACATGGGATAATGAATATGGACAGGCTCTGTACACCATAAAGAATTTGTAGATTTAAAAATGATGAAAATAGTAGAATAACCTAAAAAGGGGAGATTAAAGAGCTAAGGAAACAAATAGAAAGGTTTTTCAGGACTTATAAATACATTAGAAATGGTAAAGAAACTACATAGCTGATAATCAAATTTCTGGCATCAAGGAAATATTGAACATAATCAAAAATGAGAGCAGAATGAAAAGAGAAAGTGATTCAAGTAATTAAGAAGAAATTAATGAACATGAGCAAACAGCAACTTAAGGATAATTGGTATCCCTAAAATAGGGAACCCACCCCACGGAAATAAAAATATTCAAAGGAATTATTTCTGAACAATAGGAATAATCACTGAAAGGGCACACCACATTTCAGAAGCAACTGATAGTGGACAATCAACACTAAGCCATTTCTAATAAGCTTTATTAAAGGCAAAAAATGCAAGGTCCTTACAAAGAGGGAAGTCAAGCTGCCTTCAGAGTTGTCCCAGCACCAGTACATTCCAGAAGACCATAGAGGAATGTAATCAAAATTCATGGGAAATAAACTGTGACCAAAAAAATCATAATAAGCCAAACTGAGCAAAAGACAATCTCAAATATGCAAGTATTTAAAATAGTATACCCATGGGGAACTCCTGAAAATCCTTGTGGCTGAAAACAGCCAGCCAGTCGAGGTATATACAAAGATAGCTGGCACAAGATCTATACAAGAGGGAAGTGGATTCCTTACAGACCTAAGGTCGAGGAGAACAAAATATGGCTGTGGCAGGGCAACATTATGACATTAGCAACATGACAATGATATAAACCCACAGAACTTGGAGGTACAGGAAGGAATGGGATTTGTAAGAAAGTCTAAATATATTCATTTTCTTATTTTTCATAGTGGGTGGTAAAAATACAGTCTGAAATTTTTGATAAATCAAGAAATGGATGGTTAAGTACCTTATATAAATATAAAAAACCTGAAAAAAGACAATAAACCTCCAAATTAGTGAAGGAAAACACACAAACCACACCAACAGCATTAAAACTCAGCAATGTAACATAAAAAAGATGATAGAGACAAAACGAAAGTTAGCAGCGCCATCAATAAATATACCTGGGTAAACTCACATTTTAAAGGTTACATTTTTACTTTTTTTTTAATGTTTTGTTTTTTTGTTGTTTTTTTTTTAAAAGAAGCTTTAGATTACATAAATGTTACATAAAAAATATAGGGGATTCCCATATGCCCAACCTCTCCCCCTCCCACACTTTCCCACCTTAACAACCTCTTTTATTAGTGTGGTACATTTGTTACAATTGATGAACACATATTGAAGCATTACTACTAATCATGGAATATAGTTTACATTATAGTTTACCCTCTGACCTGTACAATTTTATAGGTATGTATATGGCCTATAAAATATATATGGCCTATAAAATATATACATATATATAAATATATACATATATATACATATACATATATATAAAATATATATGGCCTTTAAAATATATACATATATATATAAAATGTATATGGCCTGTATCTGTCATTTCAATGTCATGCAGGACAATTCCAATGTTCCGAAAATGCCTTCATGTTACACCTATTCTTTCCTCTCCCTCCCCTCAGAACTGCCTTTATATCAATACTACAAGTTCTCCCATTGCTAGAATAATAATAAATCTATATTAGAATAATAATAAGACTACTTTAGTCCATTGTTCATTCCCCAATCTTGAGGATTTGGGGATGGTGATGCCCACTCTGTTTCTAATTGAGAGGGGGCTTGGATCCCATGGGGCAGATGGATGGAACTGTCTTGCATGCAGTTGCAGACTCTCTCTGTTCCTTGGGATGGGCGTTGTCCATCATCACCTCCTTGTTATTTGTCTTAGGTTAGTTAGTCCAATGAACTGGAGTGTAGGTGTTGTAACTCTACTGAGATTCAGGGCTCAACCAGCACATGAACAGACTAAAGATTTAAGTCTCTGGGATATATATTTAACAAGTATAGTGTTAATTATAGGTTCAATTAAAAGGGGCAGAAAAGCCATGTGTAGGGAAAGTGTAAATGAGTCTAACTCTGTTACACTGGGAAGCATAAATTCCAAAGTGAGGCCCACTGACAGGGTGCCTAATTCCTGAGCCTGTCTGCTCTGCATATAGTGTCTGGTTGTCTCCAGAGCCCTCAAGAGCCCTGCTGTTTGAGGCACTGTTTATTATGGCAGTCAAAGAGATCCCGAGCCATTAAACATTTTGTCCAAACCTATAAAATTGTACTGGGCAGAGCGTAAATTATAATGTAAACTATATTCCATGATCAGTAGCAATGCTTCAATATGCATAACCTCTGGAATGATTTCCTAACTCATTTTGAAACCTCTTAACCATAAAAACTCATTTGTATTTGATATTTTCCCCTTTTGGTCAAGATCTTTTTCCAACTGCATCGCTAGTTGGTGCTTGGTAATAATCCCTCGGTGTCAGGGAGGCTCATCCCCGGGAGTCTTGTCCCATGCTGGGGGTAAGTTAGTGCATTTATATGCTGAGTTTGGCTTAGAGAGAGGCCACATTTGAGCAACAAGGAGGATTTCAGGAGGTAACTCTAAGGCAATATATAATACTAGGCTAAGTTTTAATTTCACAAGAAAAGGTTCATAAGTGCAATCATTAATATCAAGGGCCTGGTGTAATGGTCTGCCTTCCTTCACTAGGCACTGCCCTTGCACTCAGGGGATTCTTGCCACTCTATTAGAGAATGTAGCAGGACTCCCCAGGATGGGAATTCAATATTCTTTTGGTTATTGTTTGGGTCTCCACCCACCAAGACAATGCTACATGAACACTTGAACATATTCATATGCCTCAGAGGCTTGCCCCAGGTGCACCCCTCCCCACATATCCCCCCATCACCAACACCCTGCACCAACGATCCTCCTCTGCCACAGTTGTGACCCTTCTGTGATCCAAAACCTCTCCAAAAATAACCAAATAAAATTAATAAGAAAATAAAATAATAATTTTTAAAATAGCAAATGAAATATAAAATAAAAAATAGAAAAATTAAAAATTTTTTTAAATAAAATAGAAATTTTTTATACATTGTGTCTTTCATCACTGTAAGATCTGCTATCTTTTATGTCCAGTGACAATTTCTTCCATATGTTCCCCCAGTGTCTTATTTTTTTTCACTTTACCTTCAAAGAAGCTTTAGGTTACAGAAAAGTCACATAGAAAATATAGACAATTCCTATATACCCAATACCCTACCCCTCTTCTACTCTCCCCTATTAATAACATTTTACATGTGGATGGTACATTTGTTACAATTGATGTACAAATATTGAAGCACTGCTACTAACCATGGTCAATGGTTTACAGTATGGTTTACATTTTGCACTGTGCACTTTTATAGGTTTTGACAAAATTTAAAATGGGCTGTGTCTGTTATTGCAAGATCATGCAGAATAATTCTAATGTCCTAAAAATGGTCTATGTTCCATCTATTCTATTCCTTCCTCCCCTCAGAACCCATGGTAACTAATAAGTTTTAATTTTTGAAGAATAAATTCCTAGTTACATACATTAATTTTGAGGGCTTGACATATTGGTCTGTTTTCTTTTATTAGGCACTGCCTATGTTCTTCAGAGATTCTTGCCCCTCTGATTGAGAACATAGCAGGACTCCCCAGGATAGGAGTCTAATATTTCCTTGTTTATTGTGTGGGTCTCCACCCACTGAGATAACACACACACACATGACAAGATGAACAGTTGCGTATTTCATAGAAGCCTGCCCCAGATGCGACCTGTCCTGCATTATCCCCCCACACCCAACACCCTGCCCCAGTAATCCTCCCCTGCCATATTTGCCAAAAGAACATTTGCACCATTGTAGGTTTTTTTAATTATTTTTTATTTTTATTTTTAAGGAAGCTTTAGATTACATAAATGTTACATTAAAAATAGAGGGTATTCCCATATGCCTCACCCCCTCCCTCTCCCACACTTTCCCTTATTAACATCCTTCATTAGTGTGGTACATGTGTTATAATTGATGAACACATATTGAAGCATTGCCACTAAGCATGGATTATAGTTTACACTCTGCCCTGCACGATTTTATAGTTTTAACGACAGACCTGCCAATCCCCAGAGTTCACCTGCTCCTTCCTCCAACCTTCCCAGAGTTCAATGGAACTTACATTTTAAAGATTATATTTTTTAAAATTGCTTGCTGGGGGGGGCAGAAAAAAAAACAAAAAAGAGATGCACCTGAGTCAAAGTAAGTGAATGAATAAGCAAAGACATACAGGCAACTGCAGAATAACAAGCCTGGATTGTGCTCTTAACATCAGTCGAGGCGATTCCAGGGAAAAAGCACTATGCGGCGGAAGAAAGGCACTTTATAATGATAAAGGCTGTAATCTCCAATAAAGTTCCAACTGTCAGGAAAATGTCTGCACCAAATAATGCAGCATCAAATTATAAAGCAAAAACTATGGTAACTACAAAGAGAAATAGAAACACAACAGTAGAAAAAAAAAACGTAGCTCACCTCTCAGTCTGCCCATGGCTGATCAACCCCACAAACAACAATGAAAACAGATTAAGGATGGGGGATCTATACAGCAAAATGAAAAAGTATGTTACAAAACCATGCCCTGCAAACAGAAGATCCCCTTCTTTTCGAGGCCAATGGGATATTTGCAAACATTGGCCCTTACTGGGTCTCCGGGACCTCAGAGGTATGGGCAGGGTTCAGGGAGCCAGCAAGGGAATTTGAGGCATTCAGGATCTAGCAACAACTGGAAGCCACCTCCACCCTAATGCCGAAGGATCAAGGAGATGCACGATGAGCAGGAGAGCAGGGAGAGTACGGGGACTTTCTCTCCTCCTAACTTTTGGTTGCCCCTGCCAGGTCCCTCATCCCTACTTATCCTCCAAACCCACCTGGAAGCTGTTCAGGTGATACAGCCCCAAAGTCAGCCTCCTGGGGCCCAGAGCAAGACAGGAAAGGGTGGAGAATAGGGAAGGATACTCAAGCATGCTAAACCAATCCAGTGAAAAAGGAAAAGCAAAAGGCCCTGAACTAGAAGCAAGAATGGAAAAGAGCCACAGAAAAAGGTGCACTAAACACAATAAAAGCATTTTCTGCTCAAATTCAAGCAAATGCATATGAAACCTGGAAGAAATAAGACAAATTTCCATAAAAAATATGCTACTATATTTGCATATAGGAAAGATATATAGAATGCAGAAAAAAATTAACAGATGAAATACCATAAGGAGATATTTTGTCTATTGATTACACATACAGGCACTTTGCAGAAGTTTCTAATTTTTCAAAATTTTCACTAAATTCTCCTGCTTCTTTCAAGTACACAGTCAAGCTACCTGAAAGGAATGATATTTTTGCCTCCTTCTTCCCAATTTTTATAACTTACTCCTTTTTATTTTCTAGTCCTTTCAGTATTATGTCAAATAATGGTGAAAACAATCATCGTACATCGTACTGCCTTGAAGAGGTATTTCTCTGTGCTTCTCTATTCAATAGAAAGTTGGCTTCTAATTCAAGTTTGCTTCTCTTGATACATTGAGGAAGTGTCCATCCATACAGTTTTATCAAATACCATTTTGATTTTAATGGAAGTTTTTTCTCTTGTGAAATTTTAATATGGGAGATTATTTTCTAACTATTTTTTCTAATCTTAATTATATTCTTATATTAAAACAACCTTGCATACTTGAAATGGGCTCCTCCTGGTTGTGCTGCATTATTTTTTAATTTATTTATGGATTTGATTTGCTAATACATTATTTTGAGTTTTTGCATCTATGCATACAAGTTTTTATTTTCAGGCCCTCATGATAGAAATATTATGCTGGCTTCATAAAACAATTATGAAATTTTCACTTTTTCCTCTAAGTCTTAGAATGATTGCTATAGAATTCAAATTGGGCCTGGTAGCTTGATATAAACTTGGAAAGAAGGAAGCAAAATTATTATGATTTGTATTCCTGGGAGAACCAGGAGAATCGATTAAGAAGCTATTTGAAAGATAAGAGAATTCAGTCAAGTGTCTGAATATGGAATTGATATTCAAAAAACAATTAACTTTTCTCCATGTAGAAAACTACCAGTTAGAAAAGACAAAGGAGGAAAAGATAGACTTTCCCCAACTAACCTCGTCTTACCTTTGCATTATCCAGAGCCTCCAGAGATCAGTGAAGGGACACACAGACACACATAAAATATATTTGATAATTATGTACTTCTGAACCAATATACTGAATGCTATAGCACACAGTGAGAAAAGAATTTTGATTGGTGAGATAAACATTACATAATTCTTGAAAGAATTGTTTCCCTTTAAATTTTATTTTGAAATTGATTTTTTAAATATATTAATGATGCAGGCACATCAAATTTAACTAGCTCAACAGTGTTTCCACATCATAATGTACATGCAAGTAAAGTCCTTACTAGGAGTACAAATGCCAGTTCCTCCATTTATCTCTTCTACTTACAGTATTTATATTATCATCAATCTGCAGTTTATTAGCAGAAATATTTTCAAACCACTTGTCAATTTTATGAGAGAAGCTCAGTAAACACGGATATCACCTGTAAATCTATTTGACTTAGGCACTGTATTAGTCAGCCAAAGGGGTGCTGATGCAAAATACCAGAAATCTGTTGGCTTTTATAAAGGGTTTCATTTGGGGTAGAAGCCCACAGTTACCAGGCCATAAAACATAAGTTACTTCCCTCACCAAAGTCTGTTTCCACGTGTTGGAGCAAGGTGGCTGCAGACATCTGCCAAGAGTTCAGGCTTCTTGGGTTCCTCTCTTCCCAGGGCTTGTTTCTCTCCAGGCTCAGCTGCTCTTCTCCTCTGTGTGCTTACTTCCTCGGCTCCAGGTCAAAACTCCAATCTCCCTTCTCTGCAGTTGGTTTTTTGTGAGTCCGTCTTACTGATGTGGCCCAATCAAAGCCTTAATCATTATCTAATCAAATAAAAGTAAAACCTCTGAATCCAATACACTCTAATATGCTCAGAGGAAAAGAGCAGTTTACAAAAATAATCCAATATTTCTTTTTGGAATTCATAAACAATGTCTAACTGCTACAGGCACATAAACTGTAATATACCCTAAAAGCAAGTCCCTGCCTATGCCTCCAGACCAGTAGGGGGCCCTGTGTCCATTTTCATATAAATCATCAGTCATCATTTTCCCTGAACCCCTGTGCACGCCCTGGGTGCATAAATTGCTGTGGCGTACTGCAATAGCTGCCTAACAGGTTGAATCAGGCAGGACTCCAGGAGGAAAATGGAAGCCACCAGAGATAGTTCACTGATTGGCAGAAATGGTCGTAATGTGGGGAATTAGAGGCTTTTGAGACTGTTGGAAGGCTGGGGTGCAAGATTAGGGGAGGGCTCCAGTAGTGAGCAGCCCACAGCTCTGAAGCATGGTGATGCTCAAATACTCTCTTCAACTGCCATCAGAGAGAACTGGGTTCCCTTTCTCTTCTGCCTTCCAGCCCTCCTGCAAGAGCCTCTCCTGGGACCCCCACAGGGAAGAAGGTTCTGGGAAATGCAGTTCTGAAGCAGTGGGAGGAGGCTGAGTCAACAGCAGATAATGTGAGGCAGTAATGGTCTATGCCCTTGACCACAAGGAGTCCACACCCCTGCACTAAAACCCACAAATCACAAGAGCAACAAGAGTGTCCTTCTGTCTCACACAATGCAACCATCCCTCGGAAATAAGCTCTTTCGCTCCTCAGAAAGGAAAGACTCTACATCCCCTAAGACACAGTATCCATCTCTAGAGAATGTGTGTTCCATTTCTAGCTTGAACACAAGCTCCATAAGTCCTGTGTGACTTATACTTCATATCAGTGAGCAGTGGAGAGAGAGAGAAGAAAGAAATTGATAAATCTACATTACCACCCAAAGCAGGCTTGTTGCCCGATGTGCACAGACATCAGCGCCATGACACCAGTATTTTGAGAAGAGAAAGAGATTATTGTGTAGTTGACTAGCAAGGAGACCAGAGGAAAAGCCTCAGCCCAGTCTTTTGGAGCAGAATTGAACCTGGGGTTTTACACTGTCTCAGAAAGGTGGACTAAAGGAGTGGCTAAGGATGGGGAGAGATGATGTAGGCTAACCCACTTGGAGAAAGGCAGGCTAAGGGCCGGGGTTTAGCAGGGCATGCTCTGTTGCAAATGATGCTTGATCTTAAGTGGAGGCTTAGCAAGCTCAGTGGCAGAACCAGGCAGAACCGGCCTTGGCAGGTGCTGCCAAGGGAAAGGAAACTAACTTTTCTTGCAGTGAAGCAAGCTTCTTCTGAATAAACTTAAGGAGATGGGAGGCCAAACAAAAAACTTTTTCAAACCAGTAAGGGAGGGCCTACTTCAGTGGAGAAGGGGTTGGTAAATGGTGGTTTCACCTACACAAATATACACATAATAAAGAAAGGAAGACAATACTCACAGTTATTCTGTCCCAGTCGCCTTTACGCCATTCTTTTCCCACAGTCCATGCCAGATGCCTGTGGTTCTCCACCTGGCTGGGACCACCAAACCTTCATCCCTAAAGGATGTAAGGCTTCAAGTAGTTCTGCCTCTAGTGTATTTCTGTTTGCTTCTATTCATTTTTACCACATGCTTTTATATGGGAGCACTAAGAGGAGACCCAGTTTCCAGACACACTCTTCTCTGGGATCCAATAGCCCCAGCAAGTATGGTAACCTTCTGTTCTGCTTTTTGACCCATTGGGATGAGGAACCCAAAGTAGCCAGGTGCTATTCTCAAATTAAATTCAATGGCACATGCTCATCATGTTTCTCCCTTAGGAACCGGGACTTTCATTAAAATAAGCAGAGTCCAAAATTGTGGGAATCAGAGGCACATGTTTGCAAGAGGGTCTTCAGAGGTAATAGTGAAAGGAGCTACCCCCACCTCGCCCCTTGGTTCCTGGACCCAGGTATCCTGGTGTTGGGGACTGAATCATGGCCCCCACAAAAGAAAGCTTCAAATCTTAACCTGTGTTCCTGAAGGTGTGAACCCATATGAAGACAGGACCTTTGGAAGATGTTATTTTAGTTACTGTTTGACCAAACCGAAGCAGGGTAGGTCTTAGTCCATATGACTGCAGGCCTTATAAAGAGAGGAAATTCAGAGACACAAGAGAGGAGAGAGAGAGACGGCCACGTGACGGAAGCCTGCCTTCACCAGACCCTGGGCTGCCATCTTGATTTTGGACTTCTAGCCTCCAAACTGTGGAACGAGACATTTCTACTGTTAAGCCAAAATATTGTGTGGTATTTGTCATAGTAGCTCCTGCAACTGCAACACCTGGCTATGGGAGAAACATCATCAAATATTGGTCACGTTCAGAGAATATATGATATCTCAAAGAAAGCACCACAGCTCTGCAATATGTGATCTCTTTAGCCAGCGCAGTACCTTAGTCCCCAACAGTCCTCCTAAAGTTTTCTCTGGCTACCTGCTTCTGAGTGTGGGGGTACATGCGAGGAACAATGAATGCATGCGAATGAGCCTCTCCCTCATTGTTTTTTCTGGGTCAGATGCACCTCTGTGTGGGAAATCACAACGGAGAAAGCCCGTGCCCAGTGGCACTTGCAGAAACATAGCAGGCAGGGAAGGGAAAGTTGTATCCAGAAAAGTGCCTATTGCAATGAAAATAATCACTGCCCTTTCTAGGCCATAAGGAGTCATTTGGCTGAAGGGTCTTCCAGGGAATTGTGCCTTATCAGAGCCTCGATGTTTGTCCCTATTTGTTTGGGCAGCTTGGGCACTCCACAGTGATGGTGGCCAGGTCAGCTTCAGGGAAGGGAATTGCACATTTGGGGACCATCCCCACACCCCCAGCTTCTTTGAATGTGAGCCCACTGAGCAAGTGCTGAGGTGGCTAGGGAAAGAGGCTGACTGTCATCCACAGAAGACATTCATCTTAACCACCACATCTTTGAGAGCCACAGGGGCGGTGAATGCCCTTTGGCAGGCAGCCACCTGTGACACGAACATCCTCACGCTCCATGCTTACTCAGAAAGGGTTAGCCACACACCTTCTGTTCAAACCTCTTTGTCACCAGCCATCTCATCTTGTTTCTCCAGTTCCTGACCATCCAGCCAAACAATTAGTCCCTGCCCATGATCAGTGGAGATGGCTTCCAGTCATCTTCCCTTCCAGGAACAAAACGCCAAACAGATGCACTGCTCACAATCTCTCCTCCATTCTGCCCTTCCAAGCCACCCTTGAGAGGAACTGTGGTGCCACCACATTGTGCAAACCCACCCGCACACCAAGCTAGGGTTTGGCTTCCTCAAGCAGCTGGTCCTAGGGAACTTCCATGGGTCATAAGGGTGGGTTGAGGAAGTAGTGACAATACAGTAGGCTCCACTGGAATCCAAGCCACTTACTCATGAAGCTGCTTGTACCTTCTGGACATGCATCTAGAATTGCCCCCTTGCAGTGTATTCTCCACATAGCAGCTAAAGTGATATTTCTTAAATGTACATCACAGGATGTCACTCCCTTGCCAAAACCATCCGAAGTCTTCCCATTTCCCTTAGGATAATATTCAACATCCTGAAGATGAACCACAAGGCTTTTCATGGTCCAGCCCTAAAGGCCCTTCCCACTTCATTCTCTACACTAGCCACAGGCCTCAGGGCCTTTGCACTTGCTTCCCTTTGACATGAACCAGCTCAGATCCTGCAGGCTTCACCCCTCACTTTGCATAGGTCTCCGTTTAGAGGTTACCTCCTGAGAGAGACCTTCCCTGACCAAATTAGCTTCTGATAACTCCCTATCACTTCTCACTGTTGTGTTTTTCTTCATAGAGTTTGCCACTGCCTGATATTATGTTACATATTTATTATCTCCCCTCCACACCTGAATCAAAGTGCCATGGGGGCAAGCACTGCTCTGTCTTGTCTGCTGGGCCCTGAGCATTTTCCACCAAGTATGCTTTCAATAGATGAATGAACAAACGAAAGCCACCAAAAATAAAATATCTCTGTATGAATTTAAAGCCAGAGGACTTAAAAAAATATTCTGGAGGACACAAAAGACTTGAGAAATGAAAAGTGTGTCGCATTGTACAAGATGACTCATTATTATAAACATGTCCAGTCTCCCTATTAATCTATGAATGTGATACAATCCTGAAATGCTAATGAGATTAATTCTAAAGTTCATTTTAAGGTGCAGAGAGAGCATGTAAAGACAGAAAATTTCTTAAAAAGAATATAAAAAAGAAACACAAACCATAGTATATGTCAAAAATTTATTTTAAATTTACAGTCATTAGAAGTTTGTCATGCATGCAAGAAAAGACAAAAAAATGAATAGAAGAGAAATAAAGGTTTGGAAGGAAATTCAAATAGATACGAGCATTTAGGATATGTCCAGAGAGCACATCAAATCAGCAGAGAAAATGACTTATTCTACTGATGGTGTTAGGACACTAACTAGCCATGCAGAAAAATTAAAAATTTTCAAAAAAAAAAACATGGAGCCCTATCTCACTTCAACACCAAAATAAATTCCATATGGACCAAAAAGTTAGGTGCCAAAAATTAGCTGCAAAAGAGTTTTTTAAAACACAAAAGACTTTTAAAAGTTTATATCGAGGAAGGCCTTTCTAAGAAAAACACAAAATCCAGAAGCTACAAAGTCTTGATTATTTTGACCATGTAAAAATTTTTATATTCTGCAAAGGAAAAAAAAAGTCAATAAAATTAAATCATAAAATATCAAAATTTGGAGAAGCAACTGCAATAACTATGATAAATAATGGGACAATTGACTTAATATGTAAAGAGCTATTCTAAATCAATAGGAAAAAGACCAAAATCCCAACAGAAAAGCAAACACATGCATACAGTCAGTTCACAGAAGAAAGAAAAATACAAATAGCCAATAACTATGTGAAAAGTTATTCTAAGAAAGGAAAAAAAATAAAATAAAATAAAATTTTAAAAAGTTATTCTAGCTCTTTCACTTATCTTTAAAAAAGTACAAATTAAAGTAATTTATATCAGAGTCTTTGCTTATCAGGTTTGATTTCGGGGAAGATAAAAGGGTTTGATAATAAACAGTATTTTTAGGAGGTGGGAGAAAAGGCATTTGTATCCTATTGTTGGGAGTAAAATTTGGTGCAACATCCTTGGTAAAGCAATGTTGCTGATCTACGAAAACATAAAATGTACAAAGCATTTTATCAGCAGTTCATTTGCTAGGAACTTACTCTACAGATATGCTATTGGACAATAACTCATATGGCAGGATGTTTACTTCAGAAGTTTTATAATAGCCCCAGACTAAAAACAACTTAATTATCCATCAAAGAAGAATTGTTCATTAAAATCCAATTAAATCATGATATTTCCATACAATGGAAAACTACATAGCCATGGGGGAAAAATGAATTAGCTCTCAATGTGATGACGTGAACAATCTCCAAGAAACATTAATAAGAAATCAGAGAAAAGAACATTGATCTTACCTTGTAAAATCGGCAGGCTTGTACATACTTCTGCACACATGTGCAGAAACACCTACGTATGCAAGTAATATACCCAGGCATAGACCCAAAAATCTGTAGGTCAAAGTTGTCTCTGGGAGGGGCCTGGGGCACAGGGATCCTAGGGTGGGAAGGACCTGGTATCAGCTTGAAAACCAGACTTACCTGAAGGCAGACCAGACTGGAGGCACCTTTCAAAATTTTTCAGGGCCAAGGGCCTGAAAAGAAGCCACCTCCCATTAGCTGGTCCCCTTCCTCCATGGCTCACAAGCAGAGTACATCTTCCTGAACCGTCTGCTCATGTGCAGAGAGCACCTGATGTTATGGATTGAATTGTGCTTCCCCCAACAAAGACATGGTCAAGTCCTAACCCCACCCTATGAATGGGAGCATGCAATGTAAACTGGATCTTTGAAGATATTATTAGTCAAGCTGAATAGGATGGCTCTTAATCCAATATGACCAGAGTCCTTGTAAAGTGAGATCTGGACCAGTAAGACAGAGAGAGCCAGCCATGTGGTAGAGGCAGAGGCTGAGTCATGCCGCCATAAATCAAGGAATGCATGGATTTACGGCCACTCACCAGAAGCCAGGGGAGAGAAATGGAACAGATTCTCCCTCTGAAGAGGAAGCACGGTCCTGCTGACTCCTTGATTTTGGAGGCTCCAAGACCATGAGACAATAAATCCCTGTGGTATAAGCCAACCAGTATGTGGTGCTTTGTTACAGCAGTAGCTGAAGTCCTAGTGGCTGCCGATACAAAGTGCAAGAAATGGCTTGGCTTTTATAAAGGGGATTTATTTGGGGTAAAATCTTAGTCCTAAGGCCATGAAATGTCCAAATCAAGGCACCATCAGAGATGCTTTCTTACTAAAGTCAGCAACTGGTGATACTGGCATACTGCCATGTGGTGATCAGGCTATGCAGGGTTTGTCTCCTCAGCTTTGAGCTGTCCCATGGGCCCAGCCCCTGAGGGGTTTCTTTCCATGCCTCTGTGCTCTGCTGGCTCCAGACCCCAGGACCTCTCTCAGTCTCTTAGGGCTTCTCTGTTTTCCTGCTGTCCTCTCTCACACATGGCAGGATCAATAGAATACGGCAGCTTCCTTCTTTTCTGTGTCTCCAGTTTTATAAGACCTGGCAAGAGGGTGGGAACTCAACTTGAGTCATGCCTCACTGATATAGTTCAATCAAAAGAGTCTCACAGGGAGCAGATGTGGCTTAAGCAGTTGGGTGCCTGCCTCCCACATGGGAGGTCTCAGGTTCAGTTCCCTATGCCTCCTAAAGGAGATGAGCAGACACCGCAACCAGCAGATGCTGCAACCAGCGGACGCTGCAACCGCCGCAACCAGCAGACACCACAACCATCACAAACAGCAGATACCGCAACCGCTGCAACCAGCAGGCTATGCAGCCAGCAGACGATACAGCCAGCAGACGATGCAGCCAGCAGACGATGCAGCCAGCAGGGAGCAGATGTGGCTCAGGCGGTTGGTCACTCGCCTCCCACGTGAGACGTCTTGGGTTCAGTTCCCAGTGCCTCTTAGAGAAGACAAGCAGACACAGCGAGCAGACAATGAGGGAGCCATCCATGGGGTGGGGGATGGGAGCGATAAAAATAAAGAAAGAAAGAAATGGGGGGGGAAAAAGGGTCTCACACCCACAGGAACGAATTTGTTCAAAATCATGATCCTTTTCTTTTGGGGATTTGTAAAAGAACTTCAAACTGTCACAGCCCAGAAAAATGACTCTTGGCTCAGCACAGGGGAGGGGAGGGTGGGAGGGGAGGGAAGAACTTTCTAGACAAGGATGAGCAAAGGCCCAGAGACAGGAATATAGGGGATTTTGCCAACACTCTTTTGAACAGAAAGGCTGCTTCTCTGCTGTTTGCTGGGCTCTTGAAAGGAGGGAAAGGGTACAGAAAAGTGGGCATGAGGACTCTGCCTGCAAACCCTCGTTCCTGACTCCTGGGCTGTGGGCACCCCCACACCGCAGACCACAGACCCTGCAAGGAAAGGTTCTTTCTCCAGGCAGCAGCCAGCACTGAGCTCAGCTCTGTGCACCCATTCAGAGTGGAATGGACCCAGCCTTGCTTCCAGGAGCTCATGAAGGCTGAAGGGGCTCAGCAGTGAGGAAGCCCCACTTGGGTGGGTGCTCAGGCCGAGTCTTCAGGGGGATATTAACTCTTTTCTCTCATTGCACCCCCATTGTCTCCATCCCTAGCCTTCCGTTCTCTGGCCACATCCTCCTCTTTGGTATCTCAACTGCGACAACCCTCTGGCCCCTGCAGAGCCTCCAGACTTAATATTAATCCTACAGCATTGCACTGTCCCCTGCTCCGGCACCCTCTCTCCACTTCTCTCCACCTTGGACTCCACAATGGATCACAGCATTGCTCCCTTGTACACACCCTCTCATGGTTTCCAACACCCAAGACCTAACCACCATGCTGATGAAATCCAAGCTTCCACCTACTGGCTGCCTACTCCTGTGCTACAGTGAAACAGAGCTAGAGGAAAACACAACCACATTGACGAACCTCCCTTTAAATTCATGGCAATGAACCTCAAGTGAGCCCTTACACCCCCACAGTCCCTTTTCTCTTCCACACAGTGAGATGCATCTGGCTTTCTCATCTCTCCCCAAACTCTCCACCATCTCCTTCCCCGCCTCACTCAGCTGAAACTTCTCACTCCACTGAGGAAAAAGAAGCAGACAGAGGGGGCTTTCCCACACTCGCCTGGCTCTACCCCCTCTGCCCAACACTTGCCACCTGCCCATCTGTCACCCCTCAATCAACCAGGCATCTCCAACTCAACAGGCCCAGACCTAACCTGCTGATGGGCTCCACCTCTTGCCCTAAGCCTGTGCCCCCTCAGATGTCCCTAGCTCAGGACGAAAGCCTCAACATCATCTTTGCTTCCTCTCTTTCTCTCAAGCCCCATGTCCTGGGAATTCCACCAGGACCACTTTCAAAATACTTCCCAAACGTGGCCCCCTCCCATAAGCTTCACAGCTAACACTTTTTTTTTTTTTAAATATACTTTTTAATTTTTTTTAAAGGTAGTTAGATTATATAAATGTTACATAAAAAATATAGGGGATTCCCATATGCCCTGCTCCCAACCCCTCTCATATTTTCCCACATTAACAACATCCTTCATTAGTGTGGTACATTTCTTACAATTGATGAACACATTTTGGAGCATTTCCACTAAGCATGGATTATAGTTTACTTTGTAGTAGAAATGCTCTCTCCCACACATTTTTGTTAGTTATTGCAAGGTATATAATGACCTGTTTCTGTCATTGCAATGTCATTCAGGACAATTCCCAAGTCCCAAAAATGACCCTAAATTATACCTATTTTTCCCTTTCCCTCCCCTCAGAACCTCTAGTGGCCACTGCCTCCACATCTGTAATAAAAGTTTTTCCATTGCTAAAATCTAAATAAGTCTATGGTAGAATAACTGTAAGTCTACTTACATTGTTCATTCCCCAATCCTGAGGAATCTGGGATGGCAATGCCCACTCCACCTTTAATTGAAAGGGGCCTTTGGGGCAGATGGATGGGTCTATCTTGCTTGCAGTTGCAGACTCTCTCTGTTCCTTGGGATGGTCGTTGTCCATCATCATCTCCTTGTTAGTTGTCCTGGGTGAGTCCAATGAACTGGAGAGTAGATGTTACAAATCTGTTGAGATTCAGGGCCCAACTGGCACATGGACAGCCCAAAAATTTAAGTCTCTTGGACATACACCTATCAACTCTAGTACTAACTATAGTTTCAAACAGAAGGGGCAGAAGAGCCATGTGTAGAGAAACCACAACTGAGTCCAATTCTGTCACACTGGGGAGCATAAGTTCCAAAGTAGGGCCCACTGGCAGGGCACCAAACTCCTGAGCTTACTGCCTTGGCTATAGTGTCTGGATGTCTCCAGAGCCCTCAGGAGTCCTGCTATTTGAGGCAATATTAACTTTGGCAGTCAATGAGATCCTGCTGAGAC
>JAQZBX010005640.1:0-55730 GCA_029593785.1 Cabassous unicinctus
AAAAAAAAAAAAAAAATTGGGATACAGACACTACAGTGTATGAATTTTCCTCACTATGGTCAGAAGAAGGAAGGCTTGAATAGATGAAGGTTTATGACCTTAAGGTTTCCTTTGGTAATTAAAACCACATTTTGTTAAATTGGGCTGATCTAAATACGGGAAGAATACCTGCAGCCTCATGCAAGCATGTACTATTTCCATAGTCCTATAACTGTCCTAGTAGAACCTGATACGAAAAAGGACATAGTGGTTGTGCCTTTTCTGAAACATGGACTGAATACTTTGTGCTTATGCAAACTTAGGGCTATCGGTTTTCCTAATCCTTGGCTGGAGACATCAGAGAATTAAATCAGAGGCGCCTCACAAATTGTCAAATGGAAGATGATTTGTTGCAGGTTTATTGACAGATTCCTTAAAATTCTTGCTAATTTCTCTCAATCTTCTCTAGGGGCCAATTTTTTCTCTAGAAATTCCTATTACTGAAAACCTAGAAAACTGACATTAAAGAATTCAACTAAAGCAATTTGACTTGCAAAGAAACCTTTCACTATTTTAAAAAATAAAAGTCAAGAAAGCCAAAAGTATTTGTCAGAATCATATAGATATTAGGTTGAACCATTTGAAATGGCTGATAATCAAATGTTTTTGACCTACAAAATCAGCAACCTCATAGATTTGACCTAGTATTTTGAAACAACACCTTGAAGGATTAAAAACCCATTTTCTCTCTTCCTTCCCAAATTCCCATTATCATAAGTCAAAGCTTTTTCTTTGTTACATTTTACCCAGATGATCATTTTCCATCCAACTTTCTATTATTTCCAAATTTCCTATAATGAGCATTTTTAAATTTAAAAAAACTTTTCTGATGATATTTTTATTAGCAAAGTCTTTCAGTCCTCTTCCAAATGCCTTCCCAGAAAAGAAAGCTATCAAACAACTATTTTCTGAGCCTTAACCACATGCCTAGCTTTGTGCACAGACCTGAGAAGAGAGGAAGAAAGGCAAAAATGGAGATGAGAAATAAAGCAAAGGAGATCCCCAAACCAAAGATCAAAGATCCAGTTTTAGCTGTTCCATTTTCAGCAACCATAGATAACACTTTTAATCTTCCCATAGCCACTTGATACTTATTCCATGTCCAGCTGTACAGGGTGGAGAGCTCTGGTCCTTTGAACATTTGTGCATAACTCCCTCATTGTTGTGATGGGCTTAAGTTTGCCCTGTCTTCTAAAATAATCCCTTGGATTCTGACATAGAGAAATTTAAAAGCTTTATTTAGCTCTTCATCAGCAGGAAGTCCTTAAGCAAACATCTTATTCAATTGATCAAAACAGACTGGAAATTGAAGGGAACTCTGTAATTCTAATTTTTTTTTTCAAAAGCTTACTGTGTAACATTCACTGAGTACCTTACCTGCTTAGTGATTCAGTTTTCTGATATGTAACAAAATTAAGGATTTGGGTGATTAATGATAGGAAAAAAAAAAAAGATGGATAAAGCATTGTGCAAGTATAATTATTAATTTATAAATATGAGCATGTATCATGTCCTAACACTTATGCCATCTAAACTGGTAATAATAGAGGTATTCAGTGAATAAAGTGACTTAAGTTATATATACATCAATGATTCTCAGGTTTGGTTTTAATAATCCTCCAGGATTTCTCAGATATATTACATTATATTATGACAGTCTGAAAACAAAATTATTTAGCACTAATTCACTTTAACAAACTTATGTGACTTTTATAAAGTTGGTAGGCTGGAATTTTTAAAAAAGGCTATTATAACTTCATATAGATGGAGAAATAGGAGTTCTATAAGCCCAAAGGAATTTTGCCTCTTGGACCTGGAAATTCAATTTTATAAAGAGAAAAAACAAAACAAAACACCTCACTAAATACTTGGTTTAGCTATTTACTTAACTGGACAAATCATACTTTGGTTAAGTATAATACAGACAACCCTGAAGCCCTGACATGTAAGAAGGGAAAATGTGTATCATCAACTTTCAATACAGAGTACCTTGAATACAGTGTAAAACATTCATTCATTCAACTGATAGCGAGTGTCTCCTATGCCCAGGCTTTGTATTAGTGGATATAGATGATATAGTGATGAATAATAAAGACATATTTTTCCTTCAGTATGTTTACAATCTAGTGATTACTAACCAAGTACCAAAGCCAGGAAAAGTGAAAAACCCGGCTCCACTCGGAGGAGATACATTTCCACTTAGCTCACAAGTCCTTTCAATGATTCTTAAGAATATGTGGACTGGAACACATCAGAGAACAGACTAAGGTTGCCTATCTGGAAAACTGGAGAATGTTTATTATGATAATAGTAAAACATTTGACTGAGGGCAATAGCCAATTTCCCCTCATTAAACAAACTGATATACACTAGCACCTTCAGGGCCCTAGATGAATAAACTAGGTGCAAACCAAATAAAGTGCTGTGAAAAGTGTGAACTACCTAACAGATCTAAAAATGCAGGGCTCCCTTAAAACCACCCTTGCCCTCTATCAGAATCAAAAGGGGGAGTCTGGGAGCGGCAAGGACACCTTAGAATAGGGGTTCTTCTTAACAAGGGGTTGTGAGCTTCAATTGAAATTTAAAAAAAAAAAAAACATTCTTGTGGGGACATGTTGGTGCGGGTGTGATATATTTATCAAATAATACACAGTATAGTGTGGACTTAGTAAGGGGTCTGTGGTTTTCATCTGACAGGCAAAGAGGTCCTAGAACAAAAATGGTTAAGAACCCTTGCCTTAAAAGAAAATTTAGAATCAGAACTTGGAATAAAGACTTGAATCAAACTCTTCAACTGCTCTTCAAGTTTGCCTTTTTTTCCCCCCAAACCCTTTTTTCAGTTTACCTTTATTTCTCCTTCCTCCTCTAATCATCGCTTTTTCTTAAAATCACTTCAGCAATGTCGAAGAAATTATTACTTTAGAAGTTATTTGTTAATTTGTTACATTATCAATACTTAGATTTTCTAGAATATCATGAAATTAATAGGAATTGGAAATTAATAAGAAGACTAGAGGCTGCATAACTGTAGATCCATTCAAAGCAACAGAATATTCATAATCAGCTAGGGTGGAAGGATTTATGATTGTGGCATTTACAGATTTCACTGCCGCCAATTTCAAGCTATCAACATAAGCTCACTGAAAGCTAGAAAGACATGCTAAAAACCAGCTCTCTTGAGCCCATAGGAGCCAGCTCTGGCACACCATTGCTTAAAATCTACACATAAACCAAATTTATGAAATTCAGGAGCAGAGGTGGCTCAAGCCATTGGGCTCCTCCCTCCCACATTGGAGGTCCCGGGTTAGGTTCCCAGTGCTGCCTAAAAAGAAGATGAGTACACAACAAACATATAGAGAGCAGAAAGCAAGCATAAACAATGGGGGATGGGGGGGGCTAATTTTTTTTTTTAATTTGTGAAATTCAATTGTAATATTGGAAAAACTCCCAAGTTGCCATTAAGCAAACTATAACTTACTCTCACATTCTTCAGGAAATCCTCAAGTAGGACATTCTCCTTATGTATAATCTAAATTCCTTCTCCTGTTACTTAATTTTCATTTGCCAAGAAAAAGAAAGGAAAAAAACTGTAATCATTCTCCTTATGATATTCTTGACTGTTACTTGGGCAATTGGTGTTTTAAATAACACTAGTAATACTAAGAAATCTAGTGGTGGTAAACTTATCTAAAGATGATTTATAAAATGAGGCCAATTCTATCTTAGATGCCACATCATAGTTTAAAGACCTTCCTTTTAAAAATATATATATTTTTTTCTTTTTCCTTTTTTTAAAGCTATCAACAAACCTCAGCTGGCCAACCTGTAAATGCTAAGTCATCCCAAACTGCAAATGCTAAGCCCACGCCAAGAATTCCTGACCATGAAATACAAGGATCAAAAGAAGCTTTGATTCAAGATTTGGAAAGAAAACTGAAATGCAAGGATAGCCTTCTCCACAATGGAAATCAAGTGCGCAAGATGTCTATTTTGTACAAAAAAACAATTAAGTTATAAAATCTATTCTGAATAAAAAAGTTCTGTCTTACAGATCTAAGGTCCATATAATTAGCAAGGAATAGGATTATCTAAGAAGAGGGAATATTTGGGTTCTATTCCATATTTTTCTGCTTGAAATCACCTCTTTGTTTTTAGCAGCAAAAGAATGATGCTAATGAAAAATCAACCTGAAAATTTTAATGAAATTCTTCTGTTTTAAGCATTATCTTCTCATAAAATATGTCTAATGGCCAAATATTAATGGGAAATACTGTCAATCCAGCTTCCTTGTGTGCTTTTGAGGGAATTATTGATGGACAAATAAATATTGGTATAGTTTTTATTATATAGCTCTAACTGTGCATATTGTATTGGTCATGTATCTTTAAAAATACCAATAGTATTATTGGCCTTTAATCTAAATACCTTTAACATACAGGGTGTCAATTTTTCCTATATATTAGTAACTCACTACTTTCGTATAGAAGTTAGCACAAATATTCAATTTAATAAAATTTATTTCTAAATGAGAGGATATGCTATACTCTATTCAGAGACAGAGTAGATTGGAGCATGTAGAAGAAGAAGGAAGAAAGGAAAACTTCCTTTACTTCTTTAAGAGAGCCTTTAGAGCAATTATGCCTGAGTTTCCTAGGAATTAAAAAAGTCTAAGTGAATCTTTATTATAGATGTAAGAAATGGTCCTGAAATGGAAGAAAAATGCTGGTTGATATCTTAAGAAAAAGTTTTTTTTTAACATAATATCTGTAATTCAATAGATAAAACTATACTTCTTTGGAGTTATGACATAGGTGATTTTAAGGTAAAGTTGTACAAACAACTTTTATTAAATCTCATTACTATCTCCTTACTAACTCATTTCTTTAAAGCGACTAACATATGAGGAGAAGATGGCTCGCAGATTGCTAGGACCACAGAATGCAGCTGCAGTATTTCAAGCTCAAAATGACAATGAAGCACAAGATTCAACAAAGGTAATTAAAATAATTTTTATCTAACTGCAGCACTTTTCCTGTGTGATTTTTTAATGTCTGCTCTTCTAAACGCATATAAATAACATCTGAATTAAAAGTCAGCCACTTCCATGTTCCAGTAGATATAAAAAGGAAAGGCCATGATGGGCTGAAATATGTAGATAAATAAAACAATATATATTATATATAAACTACCCAATTTACTGGCAGTTTCTAATATCTGTATATGAAATAACACAAAGTCAAAATAAACACCAGAAGGCTAACTGAATTATTCACTTTTCATTTAGATATTTAGAGGTGAGTTAGACTTAAGGCTTTCTACTATGTCTGGATGGACAGAGAATTAATGAATTGGAAATCTTTAGCAGCACAGAAAATAAAACTGTAAACCAAAGTAATAATAACCTTTCCTCATAAGCTGTTTAACATTTCAATGTTTTAAAACATACTCGTGGTACTAATGAAATAGCAAATTCCTTTTGTCATGTTCCTGTATTCAAGAATGTTTTTTTAAAGATCTTTATATGAGTAATGGCTCAAAGACTAACAAAAGCATCCTTTCCAAGAAGGAATTAACTTTATGAAGGGAATAACATGAATATCTCATAGGCTTGTGTTTGAATAAGCTGATTTTAACAAGTTAGCTTAACCCTAAAGAGAAATGTACGGGAAAACAACAACAAAGCAAAAAAAAAAATAGAAATGTACAGTTGGATAGGCAGACTGTACTGAAGTGTTGTTGCTCTTTCTTTCTTCTCTGGTTATCTCTCATCCTCTCCCAATAATCCCACAAAACATAGGGAGCCAAAGGAATGAAACTGGGCACTCAAGGATTCTAAGCTTCCAAATATAGGAAGCTGAAACGAAGGTTTTTGTGTCTGTTAAATGATATTGAACCTAATAAAAAGGATGGAGCAGGATCTAACAGAGCAAGAAATCAGAAACCAAAAATAGAATTTAAATCTCTTTTCTGCTACCAAACAGTTCATGCATTCATTCATTCAATTCATTTATATGGAACACTTGCTGTGTGTTGGGTTCTGGATTTGGTATAGGAGATTACAACAAGAATAAGGCATATAATTCTATTAGCAGAAATAACTCAAAGCAATTTTCTATTAATGATAGCTCATAAGCACACAGTATATGATTTCAAGGGCAAGAATGTATTGTTTTCCTCATTCAAACTTAAAAATCTTTAAAATGGGGGAGGAGATGTTGCTCAGTGTTTGAGTGCTTGCTTCTCATGTTTGAGGTCCTGGATTCAATCCCAGGTACCTCCTGAAAAAAAAAATCTTTAAAATGAAGGTGACAGTACCAGGAAAAAAGATAGCAGCAATAACATATGACTATGAAATCAGAAAAGATAAATCTTACATTTTTATGTAAATTTCAAATACTATACCAAAATAATACAAAACATCATCAAACTGGTATAATTGAAATACCACGTCTATGAATATGTATATATTCAAATCACCACTACAGAAAAAAAATTAAAAACTTAATTTGGGTATTGAGTTTTAACTGAATTATTTTTATTCTTTTAACCAAAAATCAGTTGATTTGTTTGATCATTCAACCAGTTGTCCTGACATTTTGCTTAGAGAACCTAAGGCTATCCAAAAATTGCTGTTACAGAGATCTAAGAATTTGTTTTTAAATGACAAAATATATTAAATATATTTATTCCAAAATAAATAACTTGTACTCAGATTTTCTGTGTTCCTATATAAATGTATTTCAGTTATTTGAGGGCAGGGACTATATTTCCCACATGTTCCTATCTCTCACTGTGCCAAGTACAGTGAAAATACACAAAATAGGCCCTGAATAAATATTTAATCAATTAATTCCATAATAATTTTCATCAATTCCTGATTTTATTCTTAAATATAATATAATCTTTCTAAAAGATGTTTGTTTAAATTCAATATACCTGTATTTAGTAGGAAATAATTTAATGCTGTTTTTCAAAGCTTTGTCATAGCTCTACATGATGTCCATCAGAGTTTTGTGCCACAAACTAAAAAGAGAAATATTTTGCAGTCTAATATGTGTTTACGGCTACTGGTACCACTTTTAAGCAGTAGACATAATATACTATCTACTGCCAACTCAAATGAGATCATGTCTATTCCTGTGTTACTAAAGGGCAATCTGTACTGCATGTTACCATTTCAAATACACCAGGAGGACATGTCACCCTATGTCATAAAATAGTCATCTGAAAAATAAACCAACATCAATTCAAACTCTAGTTAATTTTCCTAAATAATCAATACTTGTTGAAAAGTCCTATGACCAGTTCTTCAGGCTTGCCCTGACAAAATGATGATGGACAAGTCCCATCCCAAAAAACAAGGAGTATCTATAACTGCAAGTAAAACAATTCCTTCCATCTGCCCCATAATATTCAAGTTCCCTTTAAGCCTGAAGCAGTCAAAGCAGACATCATCTCAAATCCCTCAAGATTGAGGAATGAACAAACAAAAGCAGGTAGGGTAACCACAGACAAAATTAGATTTACTGATATTGTAATTATCTTGTGTTAATGGAAGAACCTGTAGCATTAATATAAAGATAGTGGTTGCCAGAGGTTCAGAAGGGAGGGGGAGGGATGAATAGATAGAACACAGGGCATTTTTAGGGCAGTGAAATTGTTCTGTATGATACTACAATGATGGACACATGACATTATATATTTGTCAAAGCCTATAAAACTGTACAGCACAAAGTGTAAACCATAGTGTAAACTATAGACTTTGGTTAGTAGAAGTACTTCAGTATTGGTTCATTAATTCTAACAAATGTATCACACTAATGTAAGATGGTAATAATAAGGGAAACTATGTGTGGGTATGTATATGGGGGATTATATGGGAATTCCATATACTTTTGGTGTAATTTTTCTGTAAACCTAAAACTTCTCTAAAAATAAAATTTATTATTAAAAAAAGAAAAAAAGAAAAGTCCCATAAATCCTGGGGATTTCTTATCAGAGTAGTAAAAGGTTAATGCACTCTATTTTAGAATGCATAAAAGCTGAATATCTACATAGAATTAACCACACTGTACAAATACGCCCAAATGTATCTTTCACTGACAACCAAAATAGAAATGTTCCTTTAAACTACAACTATTAAATTCTGCTCCATTTCATGCTAACTACCTGTTATCATTTTCACTTTCCTTTCATTTCAAGCAGCACAACTCAGAACATGCTCGACTGCAAGTTCCTACATCGCAAGTAAGGTAAAAAAAAAAAAAAAACACAATAATAACAATGGAAAGAAATGTCTATTTTGCTACTTAAGATGTTTTCCATTTAAAAATGTAATACTTATAAAGCCTTCAAGCCTACTACATACTTCTAAGAAAACATAATGTGAATTTTCTAATGTCCAAGATGATGATCACAGTTTTTTGTTAATTATCAAAACTGAGAGAGAAAGTTTTAAAAATATTTTGGTCAAATGAGGCAGGACCACATTTCCATGTTAAACAACTTTCTCATGACAATGGAAACCCAATTCTAATTACACAATCACATGTGATAAGAATAGTCTATGCCAGGGGTTCTTAACAAGGGGTCCGTGAGCTTGAATTGAAATTCAAAAAAACATTATTCTTGTGGGGATGAGTTGGTGCGGGTGTGATATATTTATTAAATAATACACAGTATAGTATAGACTTAGTAAGGGGTCATTGGTTTTCACCAGACTGGCAAAGGGGTCCGTGTAACAAAAAAGGTTAAGAACCCCTAGTCTATGGTATATTGTGCGTGTTGAAAGATCAGTTTCTTCACAAATTAATGGCTCTTTTAAAAAGAAAGAAAGATGTATAATTTGTACCAGATGTTCCTAAATTGCTTTTATAATAGTCATTAAATACGCCACAGGTAAATACAGCCCTAAGGCTTTTCTCCATTATTATGCTATCAGATCAAGCAGTTTGATCAGTTTGGCTAAACTATTTTTGTGTGAAAGGAAGGACAATGACAACTTTTACACATAGCTACATTAAAATATATTTGTAGAAGTAGATCATCCTCCAGGGGAGATGTGAATGATCAGGATGCAATCCAGGAAAAATTTTACCCACCACGTTTCATTCAAGTACCAGAGAACATGTCAATTGAAGAAGGAAGATTCTGCAGAATGGACTTCAAAGTAAGAAAATAATTCAAAAATATTGGGGAAAAATAAACAATGGGATACTAAGTTTACAAAATGTCATCTTCCTACTTCATAGCTTGCCATACAGCTTGAGAAGCATATGTATAGTGCTGTATAAGAACACAAAGTCTGGAGCCAAGTTGACATGGGTTTAAATCCTGGTTCTGCCAGTTACCAGCTGTGGAACTTTAGACAAGTCACTTACATTCGCTGTGCTTTTGTTTCATCTGTAAAATGGAGATAATACAGGAACTCACCTCATAAAGTTGTTATGAGGATTAACTGAGTAAATAGATATAAGGTACTCACAATAGTCCCTAGCACCTAATAAATACTCCACATAAATGAAACTACCATAGCATTAGGATTTCCAAAGCAGAACGCCTAATTCTCCATGAAGAAATTAAAGCCACCCTGCTTTCTCTTGGCCCAGAAGCATTCAATTTAACATAGTTTTTTAGAAGAGTCCACATTTTTATTATCCTGATTTAGGGGAAAAATTTTTTAAAAAATTAATTAGTAAACTTTATTTCAATTTCAAAAAATAAAATAACAAAGGGCAGCTTAACAAATTATGGGAGCATTATTTTTTTAAAAATTTTGTTCAGGCACATTTATATAGTTTAATCCTAAAAACAAACTTAATTGTTTCTCCAGTGAAGAACTTAATTTTATAAAAATTTTTTTCCAAATTCCTTATGAATGAGAGTCAATGTATGGACTTAACTGCTAAAGCTTATATATAAAAACATTTAACAAACTGCCATGTATACACCAGAACTATAGCTCAAGAACATTATCTTTTAGAAAAGTTAGTCATTAGACCAGCAAGTTTCACATGTGCCTCTGGGACTTCACTTGCAGTTACCATTAGCCAGAAAAGCTATATGACTTCCATATTCCTTATGGAAACCAATATAGCATAAATTAATGTTCTACATATAGTTAAGTAAGAGATCTTAAAGAGGCTGAGGTTACATGTGAAAGAATTAAATGTGGCTTGAGACAGCCTGAAAATACTTGACTAATTTCAAGGATTTTAATTTTCACTGTTTTGTTAAAAAATTATTGAAGGCAAATAGCTTTTGAACTTTAGCTTTACTTTTCAAGTGGCAACCCACTCAGATACTGGAATTGTTAAAATTCATAAATGGACAAATGGGTTCCAGTGATGCTGTACTTTAAAATTCTGTCATCTCCCGTGTTTTTGTTTCTAGGTGAGTGGACTGCCAGCTCCTGATGTGTCATGGTATCTAAATGGAAGGCCAGTTCAATCAGATGATGTTCACAAAATGATAGTATCTGAAAAAGGTTTTCATTCACTCATCTTTGAAGTGGTCAGAGTTTCAGATGCAGGGGCTTATGTGTGTGTTGCCAAGAATAGAGCAGGAGAGGCCAACTTTACTGTGCAGCTGGATGTCCTAGGTAAGCCTTCAGAGAGAGCGCTGAGAGTTCCTTGAAATCCAGCAGTAGTATAAAATAAAACTTTTAAAAAGTCCTGAGGACTTCATATTTAAGGTTACTGTCTACACAACCCAAAAGAGTGCCAATTTTTACCTTCAAACCACAGGACAACAACGACAACAAGCAAAACACACACATTATTAAGGGAAGGTCAGTGAAACTAGAATGACAGATCTACCACCAAAGCTTTCCTGGAAAGGAAACAAAAAAATGATACAATGTCAGACAGATTAAATAAGGTAGTATAAGCACTTCTAGACATAACCATAGGGTCTCAACGTGGAAATTTTAATTGATTCATTTCTCTGGTTTACAGTCTAACATAACCAATCACTTATAATAACCAATCTGACACATACTTTTACAGAACTGCCATAATCTATACATAGCTTGAAACTGAAAAGCAAATGTCAACTTTTAGCCCTAGACTATGTTCTCTTTACTAGAAAACCAGTCTCCTATTATAATAACAGAAATATACCTCCTTGTTTAAAGTATGACAAAACTCATGTCTCAAATTTGTCTTTAATAGAGTAATTCTTTTAAAACTGATGTCTTGTTCCCCATTTAAGTGGTTTAAATATATAACATTTGTAATGGTTTAAACCATGGTGGTTGACACAATAGATATTTTGCTATAATTCATTGTTTACTATATAATAGCTTGATCAGGTTAAAGGACAATTTTCCTGAGTTTGTTTTCTACTCACATCATGAAAAATATTTAAGATTATTCTATTATACACTGAGGGGACCTCAATTTAAGGGAAAAACTGCTGATCTGAGAATCAGAAAAGGCCAATTCAAGTGACCAAGCTTTGGGCAAGTCTTTTTTGTGCCAATAGTTCCAGAAACACTATAATGTTAGAGCTGAAAGAGACCTTGGCAGGCATCTGCCAAACCTCCTTATTTCTCCTTCAGAAACGCCAGGTTTATTGTATTGTAGTATCATTTCCTCTTCTAATAATTACTGACATTTATATATTATTTTACAATTTATGCAATATCTCTCCATTCATTATCTCAGTTGATCCTCACAATAATCTTGTGTGGTGGGCACAGCAGTCACTATTTTATGACAGATAAGACCAAGTGTCAAAGAAACTAAACAAAATTTTTCCCAATTTGGTATGGATGGTAGGGAAAATAGAGAACTTGAACCCAAGTTGTACGGTACACTTTCCACCATTCATGCTATCTCTCAATAGATGAAATAATAAATGAGGATATGAGTTAAATTCTTTGAATGATTTTAAATTCAATGCATCATTTCATTATTGTTTTAGAACTCTGAATTGTATAATAATAATACAGTAGCAATGTATATTATTTATATAAAGCTAAAACAAAGTTTTGGAATAGGATTCCATGTCTGTTGCTTTTTAGGACTTTTTTTTTTTATCAGTGTACAAACTTTATAATACTTTAATTTGATTGAATATCTTTTTTTGTAATATTTCATATACTTGATTTTTTTTTCTAAATATGTAGCAAAAGAACATAGAAGAGCACCAATGTTTATCTATAAACCACAGAGCAAAAAAGTTTTTGAAGGAGACTCGGTAAAACTAGAATGCCAGATCTCTGCTATACCTCCACCAAAGCTTTTCTGGAAAAGAAATAATGAAATGGTACAATTCAACACTGACCGAATAAGGTAGGATAAGTATTTCTAGACTTAACTGTGGTTTATTTGGGTGAATCCAGATATACTTTGGAATGTACTATAAATGGCATGCAAGTATAATCTCAATTTGCCTATCTTTTAAAAAATATATTAGAAATATGATAAAACCTCATTAGTTCCAATACATCAGAAATTTAAGACATAAAGTTGGCTAAAACTTACCTTTTAATTAACATTGAAGCGATATGGTCAAGAAAATACATGACGAACAAGACTAAACAGAGTTGTTTAATTCAGGAAAACCAATAGCTATATGGCAATGATTAAACATAGCCTCAGAATTTTCAAATGGTTCTTTTTCTTGTTACTAGTTTGATGCTGTAGGCCAGAGACTTCATTTAAATAAACTTCCACAGGAAAATTAATTCCTGAAATTTCATTTTTTAATGTTTCTTTTCAGCTTATATCATGATAACTCTGGAAGAGTTACTTTACTGATAAAAGATGTCAACAAGAAAGATGCCGGGTGGTATACAGTGTCTGCAGTTAATGAAGCTGGAGTGACCACATGCAACACAAGATTAGATGTTACAGGTATGCCATACTATCAACCCAGATTTTGTTTGTTTGGAAGGTGCTCAACCACTGAGCTACATCCACACCCACAACCCAGGTGTTTAACCAGGATTTAACAAGAAAAATTTAATTAAAAATGCAAATCCCAGCAGAGTATAAAATCTGAGGGAGCTGAGAAAACTGGATATATCCACATGCAAAAGAATGAAGTTGGACCTTTACTTCACAGTATACAAAAAAATTAACTCAAAATGTATCAAAGACCTAAATTAAAAGCTAAAACTATAAAACTCTTAGAAAAAACATAGGGACAAATCTTCATGACCTTGGCTTTGGCAATGGTTTCTTAAATATGACACCAAAAGCCAGGAAACAAAAGGAAAAAGAGATAAATTGAACTTCATCAAAATTAAAAACTTTTGCACATCAAAAGATATTATCAAAAGAGTTAAAAGACAACCTACAGAATGAGAGAAAATATTTGCAAATCATCCATCCATAAGGGTTTACTATTCAGAAGATATAAAGAACTCCTACAACTCAACAACAACAAAAAAGACAAATAACCTAATTTAAAAATGGGCAAAGGACTTGAATAGACATTTCTCCAAAGAAGATATACAAATGATCAACAAGCACATGAAAGGATGCTCAACATATTAGCCATTGAGGAAATGCAAATTAAAAACCACAATGGTATACCACTTCACACCCACTAGGAAGTGGCATAATAATAATAATAAAACAAATTAACAAGTTTTGGCAAGGATTGAAGAAATTGGAACCCTCATAAATTGCTGGTGAGAATATAAAATGGTGAAACTGCTGTGGAAAACAGTTTGGCAGGCGCTTCCTCAAAAAGTTAAGTATGGAACTACTGTATGACCCAGCAATTCCACTCCCAGGTATATTCCCAAAAGAATTACAGAAATTCAAACAGATACTGTATACCAATGGTCACAGCAACATTATTCACAATAGCCAATAGGTGGCACTAGCCCATGTCCAGCAACAGATCAATAATAAACAATGTAGTATATACAAACAATGGAATATTATTTGGCCATAAAAAGGAATGAAGTTCTGATACATGCTACAACATGGATGAACTTTGAAGACATTATGCTATGTGAAATAAGCCAGTCACAGAAGGACAAATATTATATTGTATCATATCTAGAATGGATAAGATTCAAAGAGACAAAAATGGATTAGAGCTACCAGGGATGTGGGGAAGAGGAAATAAGGAGTTATTGTTTAATGAGTACAGAGTTTCTGTTTGGGGTGATGGAAAAGATTGAATAATCAGTGGTGGTGACAGTAGCACAACATTGTAAAAGTAATTAATGTCACTGAATTACACTTAAAAAGGGTAAGAATGGCATATTTTATATATTTCTACAATAAAATTAACGTTTAAAAGGTTGGAATGACAAATGTTATATATTTTTTAACCATTAAAAAATAACAAAATTTTTAAATTCAAAAAAATCTGTGAGATTTTCCCTATACATAATATTTTGATTTTTTTCTTTCCCTGTCTGATAATAAATACCTAGCACACCAATTTGTATAGAACAGGTTTTCTTGTATTAACTTTTCTTTGCTCTATTTCAGCCCGTCCAAACCAAACGCTACCAGCTCCTAAGCAGTTACGTGTTCGACCAACTTTCAGCAAATATTTAGCCCTCAATGGGAAAGGTTTGGATGTGAAACAAGCTTTTAACCCAGAGGGAGAGTTTCAGCGTCTAGCAGTTCAATCTGGACTCTATGAAAGTGAAGAACTTTAAAAACTTTACCAACATTGGAAAACATAACTACACTATTAATAATATATTCAATTAAATTTTGGAAATAAATCCATAGCTGTATTAACAGATTATTGGTTTAATTAGGTAATATAACTAATATATATTTATAACATTATTTATCCTTTGACTCTTGCACATTCTATCTACTTCACTGATTTGTGAAGGCTACAGAAAATCTGAGTGTAAGGGTTTGTAGTTGTAGAAGACTACTTTAAAATGTGGGATTTTAACATTAAAGTCATACACATCTAAAAACTACATGTTATGAACTACTATCAACTGTTTTAACACATCTAATACTTGCAATGAATTAAGGTTTACTGATACTGCTTTCTAAATACTTTTACCTGTTTTCTGTTATAGGAATACTAACATGGTATAGATTATCTGAGTGTTCCATAGTTTTATGTCAAAAGAGAATAAAATTTCAAATATTTAAAACAGACTGTCTCCTCTTCACAGTAGTCCAGATCTTTAAGATAAAACTTCTATTTTTTTATAGATTAAACAACTCTCAGCAAAACCTATGAATAATAAGTTCCAGAAGAGCAACAATAGGGGTGTCCATTTTCAAGAGAATCACATAATCAGAAATCCATGACTATATGATTTTTATTAATAATTGTAAAGTACAGTCTGTTATTAATAATTGTAAGCACAGTACAGCATCCTATCTAGTACAGCAGCTGATACATAATGGGCACTCAGTATTTGCTGAATGAATAAAAACTATTAAATATTTCCACAGCAAAACAAAACTCTGCAAACTTAGTTTCATTAACTCTATTCATACAAAGCAGCAGTGATGAACCTACTATTTGTCAATTTTTATTGAGTTAATATTAAGACAGCAGAGTGGACTATTCTGGATAATTGTAGGATAGAGTCAGAGCACATCTCAACTTTCTCTAGAGTGGACAAACATTAACAATGGTGGCTCTCAGTTTTAATACAGGAGTTTCATAAAACGGAATGTAATTTTCAGAGTTAACTAGAAAGTTTAAAATAATTCTGACTTATGTATTCATCTTCAAACCTCAAAGACTACTTACTGTATCTTGGTGCTCATCTACAGCTCAGTCAATTCCCTTTGAAACTGAACTACCCTTTCCATGGTTTGCACTTCAAAGGGAACCACAGTAACTTAAAGCACGACTGAATTTCTCCTGAATTGTGATTTTGTTTTAACCAAATAAGCCTATTAATTCCTCAAGATCTTTGATTCTAAGGAGCTCAAAAGTATGAGTACATGAGAATAGTCTCTACAGGTCTTCTGCCTAATTCCTATATTTGATGTAAATTTGAATACCTATGTTTTGGGTATTTTCTTCTTACAATTTCAAGTTCAGCGTGTACAAACAATCTATTGCATTAGAAAGCATAATTTTGTGAGCATCTAAGAGTCCAAGTACAGAAAAGGGCAAATCCTTTTATAAAACTTTCTTTAGCATAGTAGCCCTTTCTTTTCCTCAGGCACTCTCTCAGGGGCTGTGGCCTCTTCTGTTCCTTTTATCATTGGTAGTTTTTGACCCTCACTATTATGTGGCCTAGTTTTGCTTTTTATCTGCACATGAAGTAGCATTTATCAACATCACTCTACATCTCTTTCAGGGGAATAACAAAAGTGGCTTTATTTTCTACTTTCAAAACACCTTGGCAGTTTTCTTTGCTGGCTAACCCTGGGGCCTTTGGATTGAATTGTTTTATTTTCCATTTTACCAACAGGAGAGTCTTATACCCTGGCCGGCTTTTGGCTGCCCAGCTTTCAGCTGTCGTATTTTATAGCCAAAGTTGTTTTGGCCTTTTCTGTAGCTGATTTACAAACCTTCTTAGCATCTTTGCAAAAGCTTTAGAGCCAGATTTGAGTTTTGGCTTCACCTTTTTACATAATCACTGCAGTGATTTTTGAAAACATTAAATATATTTACTCTATGTATTTCTTAACGTTTATGAAATACGTTAAAAGTAACGTTTATAAAAAATGTTTATTATATATAAAGATTTTTTTTAAACGTTTTGCTTGGCCTTACTGGGGGTGAAGGGGAATGAAAGCCATTTCTAGCAACAGCTCTCAGTTAATAATAATCACTCTGCAAGTAGCAGCAGCAGTCTAGAGTCATGTCTCTGGCCCAACTAGCCGTAAACTCTGGGTAAGTTATTTAACTTCTCAGACCCAGAGCCTTGGTTTCTTCAGGGCTAAAATGGTGACACACCTACCAAGGAGGTGGATGTGAAGACTAAGCGAGGCGTTAAACGTTAAAGACATTCGAAAGGGGGGCTGTTATAATTACTGCGGTTTTTATGATTAGCCCCAGGCCCAAAGCCCGGGTTATCCCAGAAGCTGGCCCTCTGCAGGAGACAAACGCCGCAATCGCCGAACCCACCTCAAGCAAAGACCTTCCACGAATGATCCTCGCTGCGCACGCGCATCAGTAACTTGGAAGTAGCGTCTGGCCCCTGAGGCGCTAGAGGGATCGCGCAGGCGCACGGGCTAGGCATCGCGGGCAAGTCTACCGCGCAGGCGCAGGCGCAGGCGCAGCCGAACTAGGATTGCGAACGGATGTCTTCGTCCGGGTCTGCCATGTCTAAGGCGTCCAGGTGGCACTTAGGCGGTGAGGGTTGCTTTTCGGGAGCGGGTGGTTCAGGGTCTGATTTGGCATATCCATTTACCCTGGGAAGAACTCTGTGGTTTCAAACTTCTGTTCATGTGGGAGATAAGACCGCCAGTACGTTTAGCCCTAGGAACCTCCCCTTGAGAAGCGGGTTGGGGCAAGTGCTCCCATTTCCCAGACAGGGAAACGGAAGCTCGGAGAGGACATGGCACTTGCTCTTTACCGGACGCTCGAGCTCGGGCACTGTCACCTGCTGTACAGTAACTGGCTGTATCCGGAGCCTTTTGAGAGAAGGGAATTAATGGCCTTGACAAAACCCCAATCAGCGCGCTTCCCCCCACTTTCCAAGAAGCTGTATTGACAGGTGAAGAAGAAGATTAGAGACAGTTTTTGTGTTGTGTTTTGTTTTGTTGTTGTTTTTTTTTTTTGGGGGGGGGTGTTTTGTTTTTTCATCTTAAAACAGGACTAATGAGAAAGTATCCGTGTTATAAACTCTATAAGTATACATGTGTATAACAACTGACCAATTTTACCCCCGTGGGAAAATGCTAATAATTATCTCTGCTTAATGAAAGTGAAAATAATAATAACCACTGGAGCTTTCCGTGGCACAATGTAACAGCTAAAAGTGATCGTGCTTTTCCATCATTGTTATTTATTTACCTTATAAATTACATAATAATGTCAAGAAAATTTTTGTTTTGTATCTCACAGGGACTCCGAAACATAAGCTGAATTACAGAAGGGAAGTAGAAATTAGAACAACACTTCAGGAGTTGTTAGTCTACTTTATTTTTTTAATAAACCTATGTATATGTAAGTACACAGATGGAGATGGAGATGCTGATTGTTTGAACTGAGAAATTAAAATGTGGAGACAAAAAATAAAACACTATAAAACCATAGGCTATCAGATTACTAAAAACAGTGATATCTTCTAGACATCATTATTTTGAATTCATTTAGATTGACACTATTTCTAATTCTTAAGGGACAAAACTTTAGGTCACAAATGTAATGAGATGCTTCCACAGTCAACATTGATTGAATATAATTATTCCTTTCAGCTGGCAATTCTAACTTGATTTCTTTTAGAGCCATATAGTCAGGTTACCTCAGTTGCATAGATTAAAGAGCAAATCAGGCCAAAAATACTAGTCTTGGCATCTGCTGTTAGGTTTGTTCTTTTCACTAGCCTGTTGCACAGTTAATAGTAAATTCTGTTTGTAGTGAGTCACAGAATGTATGGGTCAATACAAATCTTTAAGGACTGGAAAAATGTCTCAACCTGCATTCCTCCTGTTGGGATCAATAACATTAACTTAATATGTGAAGGGCAGTATTAAAAAGCATTTTGTTTTTAGAGTACCCAACATACAAGATATAAGGTCACTCATTGGCAGGACCTACCTCATGTTGGTATGTGCTTCATACTGGCAATTGTATACCAATTAACTAATTGGTAATGTAGAGGTGAGTGAGTCAGATCTTGATAGAAAAGACAACTATAGCTAACATAAGTTAAGGTATCTTAGACTGGTTTTTAAAAGCTTTATTATAGAACATTGGGAAATGGAAGAATACAAATGATTACTGATCACTCTTAATGCCACATCATTCAGAGGGAAAAAACAGACTTTTTTTTTTTTTTAACATTTTGGTTTATAGAATGAAATTCTATGCAACTATTAAAGAATAGCACATATGCGCCATGGAATGATGTTGAAGATACATGGTTTTCAAACCTAAAGGAGTTCTGGCAAAATAAAGACATGTTTAGTCTATACCCCTCTCCAAAACCTACCTAATCCCCACCCCACCCCCAAAAAAGAGGGAGAGCAAGAAAGAATACTAGTTAATATTTTTCTACACTCTTGCCATGTGCCAAACACGATTTTAAGTGTTCTACATTCTTTATCTCATGTACTTCTCACTACAAAATTACGAAGTAGGAGCTATTATCCTATTATCTATGATGGAACTCAACCCCATATCTGTCTGAATTTCTAAGTCCATATCCTTAAACTCACCATACTCTATTGCTTGCTCTCAATGTGGGAAAAAAAGCCAAGTTGAAGAATATTATGTATGATGTGACCTCATTTTTGTAAAAATAAAACTTTTTTATCAAGGTGTATGCATAAAGAAAAATCTGGAAGAATATGCAGGATTATAGGAAAATTCCACTTTGTATATCTCTATTTTAGACTTTTAAAAATATATTTTATAATTAGACAAAGCAATAAAGTTGAGTTTTTACAACAAAATTGTAAACAAATTGTAAATACATTTTAATCCTGATAAACTGAATTTTTTAACAAAATTCTTCTCCTTAGTGACTTTTGGGATGGTAAATCCACATATGTATTACTTAAACAAGGTTATGTCATCTCTATTTTTGGACACTAATGTGCTTGGTGATGAAAAAACCAACTTTAAGTCTATTCGCAGCATAACTGATTTTTGGAAGGTAAGGTACCATGTGACTGTGGATGAAGTAGCTTTAGATAGTCCATAAACCCTTGACGTATAGTCACTCAGTAAATATTTGTTGAAGGAATGAGCAAAAATAATATCTTTTCTTTAAGCCATTAGAATCAACCAACTAGAGAGTGTTTATTGAGAACCTGTATTCTAAGTGTGAGAGTGCTTGTAACTTTAAAAAATTGATACTTACTTTTTTAACATTCTCATTTCACTTGCAAAATATGCTCCTTACGTGGGGGTTAGGATTTAATGGCAGTTAGGAACCAAAGTCAGTCTGTAATTAATGTACAGTGGAAATTACTCTTAAGCATTCCTTAAATTGCTCATAAAGTGAATTATATGTGGTTTTGGTATACAACCCTGTTCTGTGTGTATATGTGTGTTTGTGATAGTTATGTGTAATATATAATAAAGAGTACATATACAGAATATAATTTTATAGTGTTTTTACACACACAAGAGAATCACTCCTTAAACATTGGAACTTTTTTCCCCATTACACTTAACATAGCAAGATGGTCACATTATGAGGAAAGAACAGCAGGTTCATGTATCCCATGTCACAAACATTGTGTCACACAGAGAAGAGGCAGTTAGGGAAGGCTTTCCAGAGGTGATAATTCAGTTGAGTTAAAGGATGAGTAAGGGAAGGGCATTCTAGGAAGAAGGAGCATTATGTGCTGTAAGTAATTCTGTATATGGAGATACGTTTGGCATTGTGGGCACATGGAATATGAGATGGAAAAGGCCAAAGCATGAATTGAACAGATGTCAAATCATTAATGCCGAGCTAGGAATTTGAAATTTATCAAGGAGGCAAGGTCATTTCCTGTGAGTGAAAGGGGAAATGTGAGATGAGGGCTAAATGATAAGTCATTCATTGCTTTAAGTCAGGTGAAATAAGAAAGAATGATACATATTCCTTAAAACTAAGAAGTAGAGCTCACCTTGCCTCTAAAATTATGCTGTCTTGAGGCATGTACATGGATAGCCAAGGGCAAAGAAGATAAAGAGAAAACCCCAGGCTAGGGAATTCCTAGAATGAGCGGATAGGAACAGAACTGGGAGTAGCAATCACCACGGCTAGAGTCAGTGGCACAGACAGCTTTGGGGGTAAAGTTCGTGATGTGTGGCTATGACCAGTTTGAATATTCTTATTGGGGGACAACTTTATTTATTTTTTTTTACCGGGAGGTCCTGGAGATCGAACCCAGGCCCTGCCATATGGGAGACGGATGCCCAACCGTTTGAGCCACCTCCATCCCCCTTGGGGGACAACTTTAAATACATACTTCACATAAGAAGGGGAGAAGGGTTATGGAATTAAATGAGTTAATACTTGTAAAGTGCTTAGAGCAGTGCCTAGTAATACACAGTAAGTGCTCCAGCATGTTAGCCATCATCATTACCATTAATATTATTGGTGGTTTGATCAGCAAGTTAATTTTCATACTCATCCTCAAAATCTCTAGTTTTTATGCTCTTGTGGATAGTGTTATGAGTATGGATTCTGTTATACAGTTGACATGAAAATATTTTTCCCGTAACATTTATCTTTCTATATGAAGTTTATGGAAGGACCCCTTTTGGAAGGTCTGTACTGGAACTCATGGTACAATAACAAGCAGCTGTATAATTTAAAGAACACCAGTCGCATCTACTATGAGAACATACTTCTAGGAGTCCCCAGAGTCCGTCAACTAAAAGTCCGCAACAACACATGCAAGGTCTATTCATCTTTTCAATCTTTAATGAGTGAATGCTATGATAAATATACTCCTGAAAATGAAGACCTGTCTGATTTTGGCCTTAAACATGAAACTGAGTAAGTAACATAAAATTGTATAGTAACTTTAGCAGCTTAACATCATATCTTAATAAAATTGCGAAAATGTATTTTCCAATACTAACTGGTCTGGCATTTAAGACAGTTTCAGTGATATTATCAAAGGAGACTTGGAAACAGAAGCCTTTAGAAAAGGAAAGAAAAACTACCTGCAAAGAATGCAGAGTGCAAGGAAGTCAAAACTTCAGAATACAAGCGCTTTTAAAGGGGAAAAAATGCCAGTACCAAGGTTACCAACTTGACAATCTGTTCATGATGGAAAAACAGCTTTCTCACATTATATTCACATAGATCATGCCATATTTTCAGACATTCAGGGATAAAATTGTGTTTGCTAGAGAGTCCATATTTATGGAAAATAGTCAAGGTTTTATATTCCTTGGGGAGCCAGAATTAGTAACAATGATTCTGTTATTTTTTGTTTACCTCAGGATGGAAAGGTTCTTTTTTCTGACTGTGGTACTTGGTGCAGGGCAAAGCCTCCATTTTTGTTTCTACAATAGTCAATCAGCTTTTCTGGCTCTGGCCAGACTCCTTCAAACACATTCTAAATGCTTCTTGAGATCCAATTTTAATTATTAATATAGTAAAAATTAATGTATCCAGTTTTGATTTTAGAGATTTCAGTTATTAAGTAAAACCTTCCAAAGTACTTGCATAATTCTTATAAGTCTAATATATTCATAACTATGGTGATATTCTCTTAAATACTGCAATATTATTCAACCTAAAGTTACAATACTATTCAATCTAAACTCACAAGATATATCAGTTATTCAATTACAGGTTTTAAATTGGAATCTCAAGGGTAATCTGATATATATATATTTTTAGGAGGTACTGGGGATTGAACCCAGGACCTCGTACATGGGAAGCAGGTGCTGAACCACTGAGCTACGTCTGCTCTCCAATGAGAGTTGGTTTTTTTGTTTGGAGGTACCAGAAATCGAACCCGGAGTGTTATGATCAAATAATGCTGCTTGAGCTAAGGGAATGTGTGGAGGAGTGGATGTAGCTCAAGTGGTTGAGCGCCTGCTTCCCATGTATGAAGTCCTGGGTTTACTCCCTGTTGTTTGTTTTTGTTTTTTCAGGAGGCACCGGAAACCAAACCCAGGACCTCCCATGTGGGAAGCAGGCACTCAACCACTCGAGCTACATCTGCTCCCATGTTAGGTATTTTAATATTCCAAATTCTCATTACTACAGATACTTTAAATACCAAAATTAATACTATAGGTTTGGTTATTTTACCATCTCTGCTTAACTGGAATTGTGAGTCATACCTATCACTCCCCAACAACCAAAATAAGAATCAATTTATGCTTGTTGTCTATAGAAAATGTAAAATTCATTATTTAAAAACATTATAAAAAATTGGAAGCTAAGAAAGGGTTGGTATAACAGATTTTCCTGTTTTGGTTTAACATCTTGAGTGGAAGACACTCCCAAATACAACTATGGTGCTTACATTAAAATGAGTACTTTTTCTTAGTGGTGTCATTGTTGTTTTATCCTGCTGAAAACAAACATAGTCTTAGTAACAGAAAAATGAGTTTATGCAAACCATCTTTGGATCATCTTTTAAAATCTGTTTTGGACTGAGGGGAATGTCTTTTAAAACAGGGACTAAAATGAGGAATCAAGGGTTTCCTTTTTTTGAGATCCCATAATGTTAAAAGTAGAAGGAATGGAAACAAATTTCAGTTATAGTCATTTTACTTTATGTACTTCATTAAAATAAAACGATAACTATATAACAATATAGACATTGTGCCAGAGTACTTCATTGGGTATTTATGAATGGAATATGACCTTTACAAGACAGTATGAAGCAGTTTTTTTCCTACACACATAGATATTCCTAAATCAAAACCTTTGATATTCTTGTCCTACTCAATGACTAAATATTTCATAAGACATCAAAGACAACATGTTAAAGAAAAAAAACCAATCACTATTTTCTAGATTTTTTAAACAAAATTCACATTTTATTTAGATTGAAATAAACTATACAAAATTGATTTTCTTCACCAAAAATAACAGCAATATTTTTTGTATTATACCTAAGTAAACCACAAAATACTTTTGTAGGCTTTCTAGGTTTTGTATATAAATCGGGATGAGGCAGTAGATATAGTCATGGAAATAGAAGAGACAAATCAGTTGTCAGTATCCATGGCCTCTTGATTCTGTCTTGACCATGAAACAGAAGTATTCAACATATACCTGCTAAAAAGCTTATGAAGGTGTAGGCTCAACTAAGGATTTTAAACAGCAATAACCAGATGTGGAAAAAGGCATTCGAACTTTAACTTGCTCCTGTTCATTTGATAAAGACAAAATCTACACTGAAATCCTTGCTTGACAAGCTCAGTTCCTCTCAGGCTCTGGTAATTCCCATACCTGTCCAATACAAATTTTTAACAATATACTTAAAATTCCTACTAGTTAAAAGTCAGTTGTGAGCCTCATTGTAACATTTTACAAAATGTATTCCTTTCCTTCCATATCTCCTCAAAGTTTATTTCTTCAAAGTACTGATAACTGGACTGATAACCTGACAATTGGATCCACAGTGATGATAAATGTTATGTCTAAAATGACTTAACTAAAATAATTCCAGCGTGCCACCAACAGAGATCACACAGAAATGAAATGTGATACTTTCAATGCTATCTTCTGGAAGAATAGATGGGTCTTCAAAGCATGAGAGCTCAAAAAGGGCCCTTTAAATAGGTAGATTAATGACTAATGTGTTCAATGGGAGACCTATAGGTAAAGATTCAGTGATTAAGCAGCCTACAAACACAGGTTTTTTTTTTAAGTTCCCTGAGGAACAGATGGATAGTGGATTTTTTACAATTTTCTCATAGCACCTAGTGTAATACATTGCCTACAGTAAGCCCTGAAAAATGAAAACATGTTAAATCTTCATCCTTTTAATAATTTACTCTATAACTCCTTCTCTTGCTTCCAAATTACTTTAATACCTATGAACTTACAAATACTTTTTTTAAAAAACTACTACTTTTAATTCAAAGGTAAGTTTTAAATTCTTAGAATACTTCTCAGTCAGGCTTTCTCATCTCTCCATTATTCTTTTTATGTCTAACAGATGGAAGTATTCTGCTTCTCCTTCCAGTTCCCCTTGGCACTGGGGATTTGTTGGTGTTTACCGAAATGGGGGATATATTTTTACTTTATCAAAATTAAAATCTGAAACCAAAGATAAGTTCATTAACCTTCGACTGAACAGCTGGATCACAAGAGGGACCAGGGTTATTTTTATTGATTTTTCATTATACAATGCTAATGTAAACCTATTTTGCATCATCAGGTGGGTGACTCAAAACCTTTTTATTAGTACACTGAATTTAAAAAGCATATAGAGCCCTCATTAGCGTTTCTAGTTTGTGCATGCTTGTGCTGAGATTAAAATCATAAGCTTTGAAATAAATAAAATGGAGTTCTACTGCCAATAATGAACAAGAAAGCAAAGAAACATCATATTGTTTCATTATTTCAGCATGTATTCCAGAACATGAATTACATACAATATGTTAATTGTGTAGTTAAGTTATATATATAACAAATATTTATTGTAAGTCACTGCATTTGGATGTGGTTTGTTATCTAGCAAAAGCTAATTGATACAAGACCTAACTTTGATTTCACCTCTTTACCTCTGAATCAGGAGGCTTTGGGCTATAACAGAAAACCCCAACTTAAACTGGCTTAAATAATAAAGAAGTGTATTATTGTCTCAGAGCAGCAATTCCAGATCCAAATTCTTTTCCAGAGAAAATACAGGCAATATTCACTTTCAGTAATAAGCTTTCAGTAAGTTTAGCGCTCTAGTTCCGTTTCTTAGAGATGGTTTCAGCTCTGCCCTCCTTTGTGTCAGCCTTATCTTAAGCTTATCTTATGATCTGAAGATGGTTTTGAATTTGATATCCACAAAGAGAGAGCTCCACTCAAAGAGAAAAGGTTCTTTCCATCAGTCTGATTGAGTTACCTTAAGTTACCTGCCTACCCTAGAACATTGTAATTGGCTTAAGCCTGGGTTAAACTAAACACTGAAAAAGAAAATAGGATCACCATGACTAGACCTGTCTGGGGATTGAATCAGCTCCCTCCGAGTGATTTGGGAGTGGATGGAGGCCTGCATACAATTGGGGTTCTCTTAGGAAAGAGGAATGGGATAATGGCTGCTAGAAAGGCAAACAGTATTGTCTACTAAAATCTCCGTGATCCACATTTTTTCTCTTGAGTATTACACTTTTATTCTGAATGAAATATGGAATTGGGGTTTACTGTGACTAGGGGACTTTGCCATTGTGCAACAGGGGCAGTGAAACACAACCATGGCCTTTAAAATTTGTTAAAATAAATAAGACAAATGAACTAACTTAAGCAACCACAGGACATTATATCTTTTATTTTACATTTCCTACTTTCCTCTTGAGGAATCAGTTTTTAACATCATTTGCCCTTTACAATAGTCCTGATCAGATAAAGTGAAGAGCACAAATCATTTCTATATCCTAAGTAAGAGTGGAGGCTTTGGGGTAACTGGCTTAAAGTCATATAAAGAACTCCTTGTAATACCAGATTAGGTCCAGAAATCCTGTCTCTAGGTTTTATGATTATCCTATGTTATCTTTTTTAGAAATGTTAGCAGATTTTAAAACTGTTACCTGGTAAGAAATCCAATAAGTAGATATATAGAAGTATATTGCTTATGCTAAGGCCTTATCCATTTATTTTTCTTTTTGTGCACATCTCACGATTTAAACAGAATACTGTTGTTTTTTCAGCTTTTTGTAGACTAATAAACAAGGCTGAATCTTTCACTTCACTCTTTCATCTGACATTGAGTGGGCATCACCATCCCAGAATTCTCAGGATTGAGGAATGAATGATGGACTAGAGTAGACTTACGGTTATTCTACTCTAGACTTATAGTTATCCTAGCAATGGAAGAATTTTTATCATTGATGTGGAGGCAGTGGCTACTGGAGGTTCTGAGGGGAGGGAAAGGAGAAAAATACGTGTAATATGGGGGCATTTTCAGGACATTGGAATTGTCCTGAATGACGTTGCAATGATAGATACAGGCCATTATATATCTTGTCATAATTTACAAAATTGTGCGGGAGAGAGTTTAAACTATAATGTAAACTATAATCCACACTTGGTGGCAATGCTCCAATATGTGTTCATCAATGGTAACAAATGTACCACACTAATGAAGGACGTTGTTAATGTGGGAAAGTGTGGGAGAGATAGGGAGTGGGGCATATGGGAATCCTCTACATTTTTAATGTATCATTTATGTAATCTAAGCATCTTTAAACAATAAAAAATAAAAAATCAGGGAGGCTGAAATCAAAAGATAAAAAAAAAAATGTTTTTATATACTACAAAGATTTATTCGCCATCTCAGTCTTTAACCACTGTGAATATTCAAGGATATAAAAAGTAAAGTGACACCTTTAAGAAATAAGTAAATCCATTTAAAAAAATTTTTAAAGTTGTATATGACCCTGAGAAAATTATTTTATACAAAATAACTGATTATCCTTTAAGTACATGTCCCTGCTGATTAGAAATTTCACTCACATTGAGTTAAGTAAGGAAATGTAAATGCTTGAAATGTACAGTTACTTTCACAAATTTAATTTTGCAGATTGGTGGCAGAATTCCCTGCAACTGGAGGAATACTTACTTCATGGCAATTTTATTCTGTGAAGCTCCTTAGATATGTTAGCTACTATGATTATTTTATTGCTTCCTGTGAAATCATATTTTGCATTTTTCTTTTTGTCTTCACAACACAAGAAGCCAAGAAAATGAAAGAATTTAAGTTTGCCTATTTCAAAAGTATTTGGAACTGGCTAGAATTACTACTTTTGGTGGTAAGTATATATCCATGTGTATGGTTGAAGGAGATCACATTTGACGCTACCAGTGAAAGAGGTGGAAAAGCAGTCATTTTCTATTCATCTAGGACTTATTTTAAAAGCTACAAGTATGAATTATAAAATGAACTGTCATAGTACATCCATATGGTGTGCCTCCAAAAGGGAGTCTATCTTTTCTGATTTGGTCTTTGGGAGGACCAGTATAAACCTAGAGGTATAGGTGATTCCATGGGTATTATGATTTAATGTTAACAGTAGGTTTCGTCACCCCGACTCAAAATATGTATTCCTCATGGAACTTCATGGATCTTTTCAGGCAATTTCCTTTAAAATGTACTCTTCTGTGTTGCTTAAATCTGCTTTCTGCTTGATAGTGAAATTTGAAAGAATAGGCAAAGGACAAGTCTAGGCAGAATACTGAAGGGGTGTAGGTAGTTGAGCAGCCAGAAAGTAACTTGTGGGGACAGGGGACATCAGACTGCCAGTTGTGGCCTCTGGAATATACTAAAAAAACATAGAGATGTAGGTAGGGCGGGACAAATGGTGAGAGCTTGGTTGTAGGAACAGTCAATGAATGAATATTTCTGGTTCATACAATCTGATCTTTCACTTTTATTGGCCTTTAGTTATAGCCAAACCAGTATTTAAACTGTTATGCTGAAAATAAAATAAACAGACTTAAAAAGGGCATAGAGCAAGTTTATTGAGCTAAAGTTGCATTAATTCAGAGCAGTACCAAAAGAGACAAAAGGAGGAAGTGGGGGAATGGGGAAGGATGAGGGAGACATGAGCTATGTGAGTTACAAGGGGGATATGAGCTGTGTGAGCTGTAAGAGGGATATGAGCTGCTTGGGCATGGTGTCCTTGGGTCCCAGTTCATTAATCAGCAAGCAGGATGTTGGTGTAAGATTGTGGCCATCTGGTGAAAATCAGCAGACTTTGCTGGCGTCAGCCTGATTTGTTTGTTACAGTTCCTCTTTCTGAACATGGGCAGGGGTCTTTATCAGCACAGCAAAGGATCACTGATGAGTTAGCTTGCTTCTGCCTCTGCTGCTTCTTTGTAATCCCCTGGTTAAAATGGAAGCTCAAGCAAATTGAGATGGTTAGTAAAATTATCATTCCCATTTCACATTCCCTCTTTTGGATCAAGGGAGTCCTTTGATTCCCTGAAGACCAAGTATGGCTAGTTTTGGGGCTCTATAGACTGATACCCTAAAGCTGCAGGGGATAAGAGAAAGAGTTTGGTGACTTTGAGATGCTGTGAGACGAAGTTTTGATGTGGATGAAAAGGAGTCCCAGGAGTAGGATGACAATTATCATGATCAGCGGTGAGACTAGGAAATACAATCAAGAGCTGTTAGGCAGAAATCCCTTAATTGATTCCCAAATGTCTCTTGGTTGCTCGTTTATGTTGTGAAGCTATTTGGCTTGTTTGAAGATTTCCTGGATGTTGGTCTCAACTTGTCCAGTGGTATTGATCCAAGTACAACAGGATGTATTGGCAACAGTACAGATGCCTCCCTCTTCTTCCAGTAGGTAATCTAAAACTAATCAGCTGTCTATAGTTATGGCTGTGAGGGAATTGAGAGATGTAGTTAGTCCTTGTAGGGCTTTCCCTGTTTCCTGAGCTATAGCTTCAAGGGTGGCACTGTGGTTGCAGATGACATGTTCTTGGTATCCAAAACCTATCCAGGGGATTAAAAGTCTGAGTCTGAGCCCTACTCCAGCAAGAATTAAACAGATTTCCCTTTTATTTTTGGGTGGGAGAGGTAAAGTTATAAGGGTGGAAGTTGGGGTCTCTTACAGAGCCAATTGTGCATTTGTCTACCAGGCTCTGGATCGGTGAGAAGGAAAGGAAATGCCTCAGGCCCTCGAGTGGTATTACATAGGAAGGCAAAACCTGAGGGGAGACAGAGAAATTTTGGTCCATGAGGGAATCTGGGACGCTTAGGAAGGTCAGGTTGACTTTGGCGAGGAGGGTTGAGCAAGGTTTGGACTGATTTGAGAGAGCTAAGGGGCCACCTTCTGGTCCAGGGGGAGGTCGTATTGACTTGGGTGTTGCTGACAGTTTTGACCTTCTGAATTGGTGGTGCAGATGAAAACTTTTGTGCCATAAATAAACAGGAGAAGGGGGGGTTGGTTGGGAAGGAGGCAGAATGAGACTTCCGAAGGAAGATGAAACAGAACATCTTTTGGGAGTCACTTTCATCACTGGATCATACTAGGGACTCCCATTGGGGAAGATTGGTGCTAGAAAGATTGGTGAGGGGTATTCCGTAAATAAAGGATTAGGCTACTTGAAGGTTATTATGACAAACCCAGCAGTTTGAGAGATTAAGGCTGGAGGCAACAATTTGAGACATGTTAAGGATAAGGTTGGTTTTCCAGTTGGAAGCAAAAGAGTCGTGTAGAGGTCATTTTAGTTAGACAGTGGGGCTAGATGAAGTAAGTATGGGAAGATAATGTTTGCTACAATTCAGATAAGGACAGTGATGCTAAATGCAGCAAAGAGAAGCTATGAGCAGGGTCCCTAGGGGGCCAGTCAGAGTGTTCTTGTTCTGGGGCTGGTGGTGGTGGGGTGGGAATTATGCATTGGTTAACTACTTAGTTAAGAAAAGAGACAAAAGGAATTTTAAGGCCACATCCAGAGTCTTGGGAGAGCAGTCTATGTCAGATGTCAGCTGCTTCTGGACTCAGCTGCAGAGCCGCAGGGTCAGGTCTCCGATGCGTTCAGTGGTCTACTCGGGTGATGGGGCTGGTTTTAAGTGAATCCAGGAGTCAGTTACTCAAAGCTTTGCAGCGATGAGGGCTGTATGGAGTACTTGAAAGGGTCCTTTCCATCGGGGCTCAAGTCTGTGTTTCCGAAGATGCCATTTCCAATACACCCAATCTCTTGGTTGTACAGGCGGTGGAGAAGTAGGGGAGATCTGTAGAGAGAGACTCAAACAGTTTTGTGGAGTTCAGAAAGAGTTTGTGAGAGTTCTTGGCAGTAAGTGGCCAGTGAGGAGCCAACTTCAGCAGTTTGTGACCAGGGAAATAAGGGCATGGGTCTGCCAGTAACTATCTCATAAGGGGAAAGGTGGTGAGGGCCAAAAGGGTGTAGGGTGTTCCTGTAAGTCTGTGAGTACTAGGGGAAGAACTTTAACCCAGGGGAGGGAAAATTGTTCAGTGAGTTTCCCAGTGTTTTGATTAGGCCATTGGTGTGTGGTGCAGTGGAGGCACTGTAGGATGGGTGAAGTTGACAGAAGTTTAGAGAGGGGTTGTCCTGTAAAGTGGGTACCATGATCACTATGGATTTCTCAAGGAACTCCCCACCAGGGGATAATATTTTCTAACAGAATTTTTACTATGGATATGGAAGTTGCTTGTCTTACAGGAAAAATCTCTACCCACTTGAGAGAACATACAGACCATAACAAGGCAATACTTATATCCCAAATAGGGAGGAAGTTGGATGAAGTTGATCTGCAAGATCTTGAAAGGCCCCCCAGCCAGTGCGAGCTTTCCAAGGGCAGGCTGAAAGGATCAAACAGGGTTGTATTGAGGGTTGAAGCTGCAGCTTGCAGCTCCTTCTTGAGCTGCAGATTTAAAATTTCCCCACCAATACTTCCTTGCAAGATTTTCAAGCTTATTAGGAGCTCAGTGGGTTTGAGTATGAAGGTGAATCATCACTGGGCAAGTAAGGACATCTGGGAGGATGAGTGGACCGTTGGAGCCAACCCAAAGTCCAGTCTGGGGATCTTCTTGTCCCCCTTGGCCCTCCAGATTTTTTAGATCTGGGGTGAGCATAGTCTGGTTGGGACCGTACAATGTCATCTAAGGACAGCCCTTGGAGGGCCATCGCCACAGTGTGGAGGAAGAAGGCAGGCTGGCTTGGCAGGTTCTCATAGTTCACTAGGTGTTCCCTACCTGCACCTTAACGAGCTGCGGTGTCTGCTAGCACATTTCCTCAGGCTTCTTCTGAATCAGCTCTGCTGTGTCCTGCAGTTTTCACTACCGCTACTGCCTTGGAGAGTAAAAGACTGGAAAAATTCACTCACCCAAAGTTGTTTTTTATTGGCTGTCCAGAGGACATAAGGAAACCTCATTGTTTTCAGAGCATGCCAAAATCATGGGCTACTCCAAAGGCATATCAACTTTCAGTGAAAATGGTAACTGCTTTACCTTTCCCCAAGCAGCAGGCCAGTGCAACTGCTGTGAGTTCGGCCTGTTGAGAGGATGCCTCAGGGAGGAGACCATGTTTGACAATTTCAGAAGAGCTTATACCATATCCTGCAACTAGATGTCCCTTTTCATTACTATAGCAGGATCCATCTGTGAACCAGACACAGGCTCTTTTTGAGGGGTTTCACTGAGGTCTGGTCTTGGGCTGAGAACTGAGTCGAGAAGGATGACACAGTTATGGGGCTCATGGTCATCTTTGGTGGGCAAGGCGAGGAGGAAGGCAGCAGGGTTGAGAGTCTTAAAGTGCTTAATTGAAATGTTAGGGTTGCTTAACAGAGAGGCCTCTAGGTGTGCCAGGTGGCTTACAGAGAAATGCTGGGTATGGTGGCTGTTTAAGAGAGTCTCCACAGTATGCAGCACAAAAATTGTGAGAGCTGAGTCCAGGGTTACTTCAGAGACTGCCTGAGCCAAAGATGCAGTGGTAATGACTGCACATAGGCAAGAAGGAAGGCCTTGAGTTACTGCATCCAAAGTCTGGCTATGATAGCCAATTGGGCAATAATGATTGGTGTGTTTCTGGGTTAGTACCCCACATGGATTCCATCCTTTTTCATCTACAAAAAGTTGGAAGGGGAGGGAATAATTAGGCGTGTTAACAGTGCTTGCTGCAGAGACTGTAAAGCTGAAAGGGCAGGGTCAAAGAAAAAGAAAGATTCAGGTTGGGAATTTTTGAGGAGATTGTAAAAGAGCCGGGCAATGGAGGAAAAGGAGGGGATCCACAAATGGAAGAATCCAGCAAGCCCAAGAAACGTGGGGAGTTGTTTGATGGTGGGTTGGGGGAAGTTAAGGATGGCTTTGAAATGAGAGTGGTCTAGTGAGAGTCCTTGAGAGGAGACGATATGACCAACAGACAGTTGGGCAAACTGAAGTTTTTCCTTAGAACCTTTGTGCCCTTTTGATGCTAAAGTGGTCAGGAATGTTAGGGAGTCTTGAATACAGGAATCAGCAGAATGGGAACAGAGTAGACGATCATCGACATACTAAAGTGGAGTTAGTTGAGAAAAAGAAATGTCAGCAAGATCTTGTTTTAGTACTTGGGAGAAATAAGAGGGGGACTCAGTGTACCCTTGGGGAAATACAGACCAGGTGTACTGCTGATTATTCCAGGTAAATGCAAAAAGATACTGGCTCTCAAGCGAAACCTTTACAGAGAAGAATGAGCTGCAGAGGTCTACATAAGTAAATAATTTGGCCTCGGGGAACTAGGTTAAGGACCATAGGTGGATTGGGAACAACAGGCATTTTAGGTATAGCAATAGCATTAATAGAGCAGAGATCATGGATCAGCTATCCACAACTGGTTTTCGCACAGGGAAGATGGGGGTGCAAGGAATGATAAGACCCTTAGCAAGTAAATTTTGAATTATGGGGCTGGCTCCTTTAATTGCTGCTGGGCTTAGAGGGTATTATGGAAAAGAGGGAAGGGAAACAGAGGGCTTTACTTAGATAATAATTAGGGGAGCACTAAGGACGTGGCCAATGTCAGTGGAATCAGTAGCCCATAAAGTGGAAGGAACAAAAGCAAGGAAGTCGGTGGGAAGAGCCGAGGAGTCCAAAAGTGTGCAGATTTAAGGGGCAAGATGGAGTTTGGGATGAGTCTGCAACAGTTAGTGAAATCCTTCCCTTTGTCTGAAAATTGATGGATGCATAAAACCTGGAAAGGAAATCTTGCTCTAAGAGACAGGTATTATAGTGGGAGGAAAGGATAAAGGAATGAGTTCCAGTATGGCCTCCAAGTACAAATGGGAGAGATTTAGAAAGGGGGACAGAAAAGGGCCAGTTAGCAATCCAATCAACAGTAAAGAGCTTGGTATTCTGGGGAGGTTCTCAGGGGAATAAAGTGGGATTTCGGACAGACAGTAGTCACAGAATCAATGAGGATGGAAAGGGGACTACCATAAATGGTCATTGGAATGAGCCTAAGAGAAGTGGCTGAAATGGTCATAGATGTTAATCTCCCCAGAGCACTCTCATGCTGAAAAAGCAGGGTTGAATGGTGGGGGTGTTTGCTTTCTGGTGGGGGAGGATTTTTGAAAAATCCCTCTCAGCAATATTTATGGGGACATTCATTTTTCCAGTGCCTGGATGTTTGCAGTAATGACAGGTTCCTGTTTTGGGGGCAGGAGGGAGGTGGCCCTGAGAGTGATTAAAAGATAAGCTGGGTAATGGGCAACCCTGTCCAGTCTGGAGTTGACTTAATTGCAGCTGTAAAATTTTAGTCCTTTTTTCTTTTTGTTCCAAACAGAGGGAGTCCTGAAATTGGACAATGGTTCAAAGGAGGGTTTGGGTATCAAGAGTTTGCCAGTCAACAACATTGTGCATCACCAGGATAGAGAGTTCAGGAGAGTTAGGCCTTCTAAGAGCATGGAGGGATAATTAACACGAGCTCCTGGATGGCTATGATTGAGTCCCAAGTCTGCATAATAAACCTCTGTGAATCGGGAGTAATCATAGACAGATTACCCTTCCTTTTGCTTTATGGTATGGACCTTTGAGAGGTCAACAGGTCGAGGGAAGGCAGTGGGGATGGTGTCTAATAAAATTTTTGTGTTATGTTGAGCCATGTCCCAATGCTCATCATGGGTCCATTGTTGTTTAAGGTAGGACTGGATGTCAGATATGCCCCCATTAGTGAACCAGTGGAGAGTATGTCCTTGGCTGACAGTGAGTTGGGATAATTGAAAAAGGTCAGGGACACCTAGCTTATACCTAAGACAAAGAATTTCAAACTGCTAGTGAAGGTTAGCTGGGTCTTCATGGGGTTTGGGGAGACTCTTAGTGAAACTGGCCAGTTTACTTTGAGTCCATGGAGCATAAGTATAATGGGGCACATCTTTAGTTCCATTTTGTTGATCCCAAACAGTGCAGGATTTGACTTTAAATGGAAACTGAGAAATAGGGTTGGAGCAAGGAGGGTTAACTTCAGGAATAAAAGGAGGGGGAGGATGATCAGGGTTAGGCAAGGGAAGGATAAAGGAGTTTAGGAGTTTTGGGTGTGGAAACCAAGTCACAGATTTTTCACTTTCAGTCTTTTCATAGAGGTTTGAGTCTTTGCTTTAAAATCTTCTACAAGGTCACAGGTTTCTGTTTTAAGGTCCTATACAAGATCATAAGTTTCAGTTTTAAGGTGAAAGTTTTTTTCTTTAAGAGATTCTAATTGGCTTTTGTGCTTGTGCTCGCTGGTGTCGAAAAGCAATTTATTAAATGCATCCCATTCTGGGAGCTTAGTGGAACGTTTTGATGAGCTCAGCTTTTCCCTAAAATAATTAAGTTTGGAACAATCAAAACATTCCCACTGAGGCCAGGTAAATTTAGGGTCATTGGAGGTTAATTTTGTCCATTTGGTTAGAAAAGAACAAGAATTAGGCCCAAAATTAGAAAACATAAAATGAGTAGCCATCCTTTGTGGAGATGCTCCCTGGGAGTTGACTGTTTCCCATAGCAATGGTAGAGAAACAGAAGAGAATTCTCTTACCTGACAGCCAAAAACAGAGGCCATGATAAAGGGCTCAACCAGACTTTAGCGGAACAAACAGATTTTGACCTCAACCGCAACATGGCAGGAGTTCAGAGATCTGAGAGGGGCTAACCGAGTAAGCCAGGCAATGAACCCAGAGAAGATGGAACATGGAAGATTCCTGCAGGTACTGTGCTCATCTCTGAGGTATCAGAGGCATCATCCTGGCATCCACCTTTGCATCCCACTTCTGACACCAGACTGTTAGGCTGAAAATAAAATAAACAGACTTTAAAAGGGTGTAGAGCAAATTTATTGAGCTAAAGTTGCATTAATGCAGAGCAGTACCAAAAGGGGTTTCTGCTCAAAAGGCTGAGCTGGGGGAGCAGCTTATATGGCTGCTTGAGACAAAAGGAGGATGTGGGGGAATGGGGAGGGATGAGGGAGACATGAGCTATGTTAGTTATGAGGGGGTTGTGAGCTGTGTGAGCTACAAGGGAGAGGTGAGCTACGTGAGCTATGAGAAAGATATGAGCTACCCAGGTAGGGTATCCTTGGGTCCCAGTTCATCAATCAGCAAGCAGGATGTTGGTGTAAGATTGTGGCCATCTGGTGAAGATCAGCAGACTTTGCTGGCATCAGCCTGATTTGTTTGTTACAGTTCCTCTTTCTGAGCAGGGATAGGGGTCTTTATCAGCACCGCAAAGGATCATTGGCATATCATCTTGTTTTAGTTAGCCTCTGCTGCTTCTTTGTAATCCCCTGGATAAAATGGGAGCTCAAGCAAATTGAGATGGTTAGTAAAATTATTTATCATTCCAATTTCACAAAACCTTGTTTCTGGAAACTAAATGGAAAGTTTCTCAGTTCAGAAAGTGTGTCACCTACCTCTCTGGTATTCCCAGCAATGTCATAACATAGGGCAAAGCATTAAATGCGTTTAACTATCTGGGTATTTTGAGAAAGGAAGGTGAAAGGAAATATTTCATGACAATTATCAAGCTTTGATACCTAAGATACTTGTGTCTTGTAAATGTTGTTGTAACAAACCAAAAACAGATTGAAATAGAAGATAAACAGCATTTGAAAGCAGGTTCCACACAACTACAGATTGAATGCTCAGTGCAATTTATTTGCTTGCTTAATTGCAACTTCCAGTATGACTAACACATAATAACCAAGTCAGGGCACACAATATATTTAAAGGTGGAGAATAACAAAGTCTTTAAAATCCATTGGCCCAAGAACCACTGGACTGCAGGTGAATCCCTTTTAATGAGGGAACTTGAAAGGCAGGTCTGACATGGTGGCAGTGGAGGATCTAAAGCCATTGGAGGTGGGAAGCACTGGTATGACTGCAGGGTGTCAGCAGGGCAGCCTCAACCTGATGCTGGACAGAAGTGCTTATCTGCCTGTCCATATTGTTTCTTCATACAAATGTGTGGTTATCACTTATTACAGAAACATGTTTTTCTCAATTTGTTTTCATTCTATTTGAGGCCAATATGTTTACATTCAAGAGGATTCAAGCCATTTCTTAAATGGAGATTCAAGATCATTAATATCAATATCATTTCAATACACAACTTGATTCTGAAATCCTCTTCTAAAAGTATTATCAGAGTTCTAAAAGGGTTTGTTTGTAACTGTAAATTTATTTTCCTATACTGTTAAACATAATGGAAAATATTAAACTTTAAGTATCATGGTTACATGGAGCAGAAACCCTTACAGTCTAGTCAGAGTTGTATAATCATTTTATACTTTTGTGCTTTTGACTCAAAGAAATAAGCAGATAGAGTATGGTAGTCAGGCAATCCGTATTTTTCTCCTTTTATGATAATTATGCTACCAAAACTTCTGTAAGTTGAAGTTTACTCCCATTTATGTAAAAGCCTAAGTCATATCTCTCCCTCCCTTTTTGTAAACTTCTGATGGGCTTTTTCATGTGTTTCTTCATAGGCTGCAAAGATTTAGAGGTAAAAAAAGTCTCTAATTTAACCCTTCTTATTTTCCCATTTAGTTGTGTTTTGTGGCCATTTCCTTCAACATATACTGTAATATTCAAATTTTTCTCTCACTTGGACAGCTGTTGAAAAGTACTGAAACATATTCTGACTTCTATTTTCTTGCATACTGGCATATGTATTACAACAATATAATTGCTATTACCATCTTCTTTGCATGGATAAAGGTATTTATATTTTATTGTATTACATAATACAACAGTGTAATGACATGATGAGAATTTAAACCTCAAAAGTCACACACACACACACCCCCCAAAGGGTTTTCTCAGCTATGAAGTAATTTGGCCTTGTAATGATTGTTGGCAAATCCTCAAACATCTGCTGGCTATCATTAAACAACTTCTTTAATTTGAAGATTTCTTCTGAAATTTAATTTACTCTAATTATAATTGTTGATATTCTGTTTTCTATTTCAATTAACTTTGTTCTTTTTCAGATATTCAAATTCATAAGCTTTAATAAGACAATGTCTCAGCTGTCATCAACCTTGTCCCGCTGTATCAAAGACATAGTAGGATTTGCCATTATGTTTTTTATAATATTCTTTGCTTATGCCCAGTTAGGATTTCTTGTTTTTGGATCACAGGTTGACGACTTTTCCACTTTTCAAAATTCCATGTAAGTTCTTAGGATATATGTAGTTATATTTTTTGTTTATTACAAAAATAATAGAAAAGCCTATGATAAATAGTAATATAAACTTTAATAAATCTAAACTTGGTTTGATATTTTCATTGATGGCTAAATATGTCATATCATAAAGAAGGGTTTAGCATTGAAAGATCCAAATGGATGGTGGCTTTCATTTTTTGTATGACTAGTTTGAGTTAGAAAAAATAATTTTTCATTTTTCATTGGAAGTGAGAATTTTACCTAAGATAATGGAAATAGGCCTCCATGTGTCTGCAAGAATTGGAAAAAGAAATCTTAAGCATTTTCTCTAGAGGGCTCCATCTTCAGAATCCTTGTACTGATATTGACCTGATTGTCCTTTGCTGATCTGGCAAAGATACATTTTAAAAACAGTTTTATATGCATAAAGCAGTCAGTAGCAGGCAACAAACATACAGAACTGATTAGGAAGAATCCTTAGAAAGTATTCAGGCTTTTTTTAAAAAGTGAAATATATTCATAAATTTACTCTCCTTTTTTGGGTAGGTAAAGCAAGTACTAGTCTAAAACATCAAACTTCAAAATGAATTCTAGGCCAAGATTGGGGAAAATGCTTTATTTTATTTTATTTTTTTAAACAATTTATTGAAGTATATCATTCATACATGAACATAGGTAAACTATAAGTGTTCAGTAAACACCGTGAACTTACAAAACAAACATGCATAACATCATGCAGGGCTCCCACACATCACCCCCCCCCACAGACACCCTGCATTGTTGTGAAACATCTGTTAACAAATCATGAAAGAGTATCGTCAAAGTATTACTACTAACTATAGTCCGTATCTTCTTCCCCTATACATTTTTCTTAATGATTGATTGATTTACTTTTATCCATTTATACACACACACACACACACACACACACCCCGTTTTTGCTGTTTCTGTGTCCATTCACTGGGCAACTTTCTGTGTCCATTTCCTGCCTGTCTTTTCATCCTTCTCCTCCTGTCTTCACTGGGATTCGATCCTTGGAACCTCTGATGTGGGAGAGAGGCGTCCTACCACCTGTGCCACCTTAGTTCCTGGTTTTTCAGTGCGTCTCATCTTGGCTCTCCCTTGTGTCACTCTCCTGTTAAGTCATCATCTTGCTGCGTGGCTCGTGGGGCCTGGCGGCTCACCCACTCGCGGGACCTGGCGGTGCACCCGCACATGGGGCCTGGTGGCCCACACACATTCTATATATATATTTTATTATTTTTACTGAGAGGTCCCAGGGATCGAACCCAGTTCCCTCCATAAGGGAGACGGACACCCAACCACCCGAGCCACACTTGTCCCCCTGCTATATCTCTTAAGTTTGACCAAAGATACCCAAAGTTACAATCTTTTCCCATACAGGATGGTCATATAACAAATCAGGCTTAGTTTATCACCAGCATTCTAAAAACCAGACCTAGTGAGAAAAACTAGGTCTGGGGACACATGCATGGTTTCTAATGTAGCGAATGTTTAGCCTAACCTGATTATCACAAAATTAGGATGAGAATATTTGCATGAAAATGCTTTATAATTAAATAAATTTGGGAAATTGCATCACTTTCTTGGAAATTTGTATACATATTAACATATGGCTCTGAGAAGTCCTGTAATAAAGAAACTGTTCAACTTCAGTTAAGAATACCCAAAACTTATTCATCCATGACCCTTTTACTTGATTTTTGGAAACTCTAATATAAGGAAATGTCTTAGGTTACCCCTTGTTTTTTCCATTGACTTGTAAATATTTTTTTTCTTTTTTTAGGAGGTACAGGGGATTGAACCCAGGACCTCATACATATGAGGCACTCAACCACTGCTACGTTTGCTCCGCCACATGTAAATAATTGAGGTCCCAATTATGTGAAAATTTAGAACATTTTTCTGAAATAACTCTTTACTAAATCATCAGCAGAAAGAAGAGTGGACTAGGAACCAAGAGGAGATAATTCTAGTTTTAGTTCTACCACTAGCTATTTAACTTTATAGACCTTAATTTCCTTATCTGTAAAAATGTAAAAGATTGATTAAATCACCCCAAAAGCCCCTTCCAACTTCAAATGATCTATCACTTAAGATATCTAATCAGTTTACCCTGAGTGAATAATAGTAATTTATAGAACCTTGGAAATTTGTCTTATCTTGGGTTAGTGGGGAAGAAAGGAATATATAAGGCACAGAATAAACTGGTAAAGAACTTTGGGATGGGTTAATGAGAGGACTTCTGCTTTTAGTAATGGTATGCTAAGTTATTCAGATTCACCTCCCTCCGGGGACAATTAAAAGTTGGATGAAGAATTAACAAGAAAGTGAGTAATAACTGGGCCAAATTTAGAAGGTAAGAACTCAGAGAGGTAAGCCTAGCATCCAAAGCTATTTTTGCCTTGAGGGCATTTTTGCTGATCCAGAAGAATACTTGAAAAACTATTTTTGACCACCTCTCAGAGTAGCAGACAGAAGGCAAAACCCAAGATCTTGCCCAAGATGTGTTTGGCAGAGGGCTGGAGGTGGGTGTGAGTGTCTGACAATCTCTCTACACATAAAGCAGGGTTTCTGAAGTGCTACAGCCTCAAATTAAAGGTGAATCTCTTGCAGTGACTTGAAAACTGGGTCCCATTGCCTAGGTGTCCAGGAAACCTCCTGTCTTGAACTTGGATTAAGATGGTCCCCGTTTGGAATGCCTGGATGCACCTGACTGACACAGAAAACCTCTCTGGAGGGAGATATCTTCATCTTAGGCCTACAAGTGATTTTCAATATATAATACACTGTTCACAAAGGAAACAAGGATAAGGAAAAAAATTTAAGCAAGAGCCAGCAGATACAACAGATATATAGAAACTGACTCAAAGACTTCAGATATTGGAATAAATTAGACAATACTATATTCAGAGAAATAAAAAGTCAGGACATAATCTACACAGAGGAAAATATAAAAAATGACATAGTTGAAAAACTATCAAACAGAATTCTAGAACTGAAAATTACAGCAACAGATTAAAAACACAGTAGACAGGTTTAATAGCAAGTAAGATGAGAGAATGAGTGAAGTGGAAGATAGGTTAAAAGAAACCGAAAAATTGGCATGAAGAGACCAAACATTGGGAGAGGATATGAGAAGTAAAGGATAGAATGAGAAGGCCTAATATATATTAACCTGAGTTATAGAAGACAGTGTGTAGAACAGAAGCAATATTTGGATAAAGCTAAGGAATAGCTACCACCCAAGCAATGCCAAAATAAACACTGAGAAGCCACACTAAAAACAAATAAGCACATTATCATGGAAGAGTTTGTTCTTTTAATGCAATAAGGGAGAATTCTAGAAAGTTAGGAGGGGTCTCAAGAAATTACAAAACAGTATTTTCATTCAATATAACCCTGTAAACAGTAGTCATAGTGTTCCTTTTAGCTTACAATTAAAAAAAAAAGTTTGGAGAATACTAAGCACCAATTAAGAGGAGAAAAGTGACAATACCAATTACAATGTATTTGTCCCTACATGATTATAACATTCAGTAAATTGTTTAGGCTTTTGTTATTCTCATTACTTACAAAACAGAGGCAACTGGATACTTTCTTGATAGAAAATGAAATGAAAGAAAGATTTAGTTAATGAGAAAATTTCTGTAGAGAAAAGAATGATAAAATGGTGATTTTAACTTTCCTTACGTAAACACAATTCAAGAATAAAAGATCAAGCTAGAAACACTAAAACAGAATCTCTTTATCCTGCTGTGCCAAAGAGGAAAATAATTTGTGGTGAGACTTCTGGTCTACTTCCAATTCAGGATTTCACTATCTTGTATAGAAGAGCACTACAAATCAATATTAAAATACTTTGTGTGCTTTAGTCGTCCTAACTAGGTACTGCAGATGAAATTCCAGTCACCACTGAGTCTTAGGACTCCAAGTAGGCTATTTTTTTTTTTTTTTTTTTTTCGTTTTTAGGAGGCACCGGGGATTGAACCCAGGACCTCGTACATATGAGGCAGGCACTCAGCCACTGAACCTGCTCCCCTAAGCTATTTCTTTTAATACATTTTCTTCCTTTCTGTACATAGTCTTATGCTCCCTTTATGTGGCTGGCAAAACCAGCATCAGCACAAGCAGCTCTCTTCCTTTTGACCAACTGATCAATCATGTAGAATATCAACACACTATTAAACATTCCTTCCTAGTCTCCCCTTAAAATAAAGAATCAATCATGCAGAATAGCAACACACACTATTAAAAATTCCTTCCCAAGTCACCCCTTAAAGAACTCATAATTTATACCTAAAATCTCTGGTGTGTCTGGAAATGTCATTGCAAATTAATGAGAAAATAAAATAAGATTTAGGCTTAGGAAATCCTAATCCTACCTCTGCTACTGCTATGCCAAGTAGTCAAGAAAGTTAATTTCTTAATTTTGTCTTTACAATTAGAGAAATTAATATTTTAAGTGATATTTCACATCCAAACCAAGCTTTTATATTGAGAATAAATTAAGTCTCAAGATCACATTTGTAGGATCATTGCTACCACTTGAGACTAGCAAGTGACAAATGGTTGGCATTGTTATTTTCACACAGGAGGTGATTAAAATAAAAATTAAAAGCACCCCTGACATTAGAAAAGTTTAGGACTCTTGGGTCTAGTTACAAGGTAAAAACACTTGTAGGACAAAGTCAAAATATTCTAATTCTTAGCAGTGGCCAAGGAGGCCACTGCCAAAACCAGTTAGTAAGCAGGTGTCTCATGGTTCAAATCTTTTAAGTGAAAACTGGGTTCACATTGGTAAATATATTGAAGCCCATTATTTCCTGGATTACTTGTTCAGCTATTGAGTTACCTCAAGTCTTGCCTTTAGGGGAATATTCTACATCTGGTTTTATATACTCTGCACTAATATAATTAAAATCAGAGAAGTTATATCAAACTTTCCTAGAGACATTGGTAACCCCAATCAGTTGTCATATATGTATATGAAGGGATATGATTTTTTCCCTAATGTTTTTCTTTCTTCCCACCAAAGATTTGCACAATTTCGAATTGTTCTCGGAGATTTTAATTTTGCTGGTATTCAGCAAGCCAATCGGATCTTGGGACCCATTTATTTTGTCACTTTCATCTTTTTTGTGTTCTTTGTCCTGCTGGTAAGAATGACCAAATGTGCTTCTTTTATCTTCTTGCTTATATATTTATAGTAAAAAATGTAATTATTTATGCAAAGAAAGTAATATCACTACTTAGCATTCAGAACACTTTAAATTTATTAAGAATGGTGTGGATTCTGAGTAATCCAGGTTCTCTAGTCCAGTGTCTATTCAAGTTGTCCAATGGAGAATGTGATCACATACTGTGTGCCAGGAACGTGCTTAATCCTTTACACATACAACTTGCATGCCCCAGGTTTCTCCAGTCTGTAGGCATGAATAGGTCATTAAAAATCTGCCCATATTGCAATGGCTTTTGTCCCTTAGTGGCTGAAAGCTCACCCCTTTGGGATTTCTAGGAGTCCCCAGGAGGAGTATCTCATATGTGCTCAGGACAAGTCTATTTAGGCTACTTAATCAAGGTACCTTGCCTTCTTCATCAAGGTACTGCTATTGTCCTCAGTGAACACTTTTGTCATGAACAGCAGTAATCTCCTGGTTGTGGCCCAGAGCCCTTAGGGTAACAGAACTAGACTACAGTAAAAGGTGGAGAGGTGGGCTGAAGTTAGGACTACTACCTCCATGATTCTGTTTGTGGCATTAACAGTCACAGGAGCCTTAGTAGGATTGTGATTTTTTTTCCTGCAACTATTTATTATGAAAAATTTCAAATCTATAGAAAAAGTCAGAGAACAACAAATACCTATATACCCTTGACCCCAATTCATCAATTTCTAACATTTTCCTGCTTTTGCTTTCTCCTCTGTCTCCTGAATCATTTGAAAGTACACTGAAGTTATTTCAACACTTCATCCCAAATATTTCCTTTAAGAAAAAATACATTTTTCTACATAACCGGAATACCATTAGGATTGTGAATTTCAGCAGCTTTATAGAAAAACAAAACCCTTAAGAACATATATTACTCTAAATTTTCTTCTGATATGTAATATTGATAAATTTATATATATATATATATATGTAACCAGTTCATATACTATATTTTACATCCTGCTTTTCTCATTTACCACAAATACATTTGCCCCTGTCCACTACACATTTTCCATTCTACTACACTGTTGTATGCATAGCCACTTCCCTATTATGGGTTACGTTAGAAATTTAAATAGAATTTTATAAATCCTTGCATTTGTCAAAGTAACATTTAAACTAAAATTTTATTGAAATAATTATATGAATATTTCTCCCCAGAACATGTTCTTGGCAATAATTAATGATACCTATTCTGAAGTGAAAGCTGATTATTCAATAGGCAAAAGGCCAGATTTTGAACTTGGTAAAATGATTAAAAAGGTAAGAAATTCTTTTCTTAGTTTTAAGACAAATTTTGTTAAATTAATATCCTTGTAGTTTGAGTAACACTAAACCCCAAGTGATGTTATTTTTTTTTTCAGTGTTACTCATATTTGTATTTTTTTACTATTAAGGAAATGAGATATGCTCTCTGGCTTAAAAAATGTATCCAAAATTATTTCAGAGTTCAATGTATCCAATAGTAATTGAGTTATTTGTTATAATACTTATATATGTTAAGTATTATAATAAAACTATCTCTTTCCTCCAAAAGCTTTCAGTTTAGATGCTGGTAAATTTCCATAACATCTAAGGTCCAGATGCCTTGTCTTAATTTTCCTGTTTGTTAATGGTGACACTATTCTCTCAGTTGCCCTCTGGCTCAAAAACCTTGGAATTTTTATTCCCTTATCCCTCATACAGTGTTACCAAGCTTCTGTGTAAAGTGTATCCTTGTAGTTCCTGCTCTTATTTGTAAAATTCAAGGCAACTTTGAATTCTAATTGCCACCACTAGGTTAGGGCCCTAGGTACTTTTCACCCAGCCTTCAGTATAATGATTTCTTCTGAATGGTTGTAGATGCTTCCCCATGCCAGTCCAGCTCTGATAGCATCACTTCCAAACTCAACAAATCTTCAAAGTTTCCCTGGACCTATCAAAATAAGTCCAAATTCTCAAGTCTTATAGGCCCAACCTATCTTTATTATCATTTAACTATAATATTTCTACTTTCTGTGCCTCCATTTAGAGTAACATAGTCCCCATTAATCTGTTAATCTGTTTTGAGTGCTGTTTACTATGCTTGCCACTCTCTTCTCTGTCCTCACGCATGTTATTCCCTGTTCCCTGGAATATTTCCACAGCCCTCTCACTTCTCTTGCTGACTTCCTATTCTCCCTGACAGAGTAGGATGTGTCCTGTGCTCCTCTGGTCACCTACCTCAGTTTGAGTCGTAGCAGAGTCATGTTTGTATCCTTCTTATCACCCCTACCACCTTGTCCATCTCTGTAGGCCCCATGACTGTAATAGTACTTCACATAGGAAAGGTCCTAATAGCTGTGGGATTTAAGAACTTTATCCAATAACTTATCTGTAAAAAGAAACTATAAAGATGTCCAGTGAGCTTAATTGTGGTGTTTTGTTCACTTTTTATCTCTTGATTATGATGTTGGTTGTGTACTTTAAAAGAGTCAACATCCTTAATTCAATAAATGTTAAAAATACTTTGAAAAGATTTTTATTTTTTTAAAGTTCAAGTATGATGCCCCCAAGGGAATCCCTTTCCTTTTCTACCAGCTGGCAGAAACCATACGAGGTGACAAGGCAAAAGAAGGATAATCAGAGCATTTGCCCTCACATTTCTTCAGGGTAGCTGTCCCTAGAAACAAGCATTCCATATTTCCTTTTTCTTAATAAAAAATTAGCAATACAGGATATATTTTTGATGAATTTTCAAATTATTTTAATTTTGCTCAGAGTTACAAAAATGCTCTTGAGAAACTCAAACTGAAGAAAGCCCCAAAGGATGATCAAGACAAGAAAATGTAAGTTGACTTTCCTTAAAATTTTAACTCACCATTATTTTCTTAGAAGAAAAACAATGAAGGTAAGGTTTTGTTTGCAAAACCACCACTATCTAATGCCATAAATTGGTGATTCTAAATACACTGTCAATACATCCATCAGTACCTTCTATTTTCTAAGGATATCATGAAACTCTAAGCGAATTTAAAGTTAATATAACGCATGCCATGCTACTCAGAAAAAGCCTTAAGAGAAAGCTGGAGGGAAAGTTCAAATTAAGTTCCTCTAAAAAGATAGGAAACATTTCAGTCTACATTAAGTGCATTTGTTTAGCTATCAAAATAAAAACATTTTAATACACAATTCTATGGATACACATATTTATTATATCATTTAAGTGTCAAAATGCTTCCCCCAAATTTTAGGTTGTATTTATGTTAATAGAATAAAAACATTTAAAAAACCCATAGAAATGTACAACACAGAGTGAACCCTAAACTATGGACTATAGTTAATAGTATAATATGTTTCATCAATGGTAACAAAGGTACGACACTAATGCAAAATGTTGATAATAGGGAAAACTGTGTTGGGGGGTGGGGCATATATGGGAATTCTGTGTTTTTCTGTAAACTTACAACTGTTCTAATAAAAAAAAAGTCAGAGAAACTTAAAAAAAAAAAAAGCTTCCAAAACCCAGACCTCTGGCAGGGGGGCATAATATAAACAATTTCTTACAGATGATATGTAATACTTTGGAAAGCCTATTAATGATCACATTTTCCAAATAATTAGCATTTATTATAAGAGCAGAAATGCAACTCAGATCCTTACTGTAGATATGATTGTATTTTATAGCAGCATTTCACCATTTCTGTCATATGCCTCTGGATGTTTATTTTATATTCTCAATAGGAAAAGAAGTGGAGATTTGGCTGAACAAGCCAGAAGAGAAGGCTTTGATGAAAATGTAAGATTTTAATTTTTTCAAAAACACAAGTGGTAGCATTATTAGTAATAAGCTTACAAAAACGTCCTGAGTAAGAATTGATTTGCATTTTTTTTTTCCAGAGCAATAGTTGCCCCCTCCAAATAAATCTCCCAATATCTAGATCCTTTCTTGTGTAGGACAAACCACTTGGATTCTACATGCTCCCTCTCCTATTAGTGCTCTCAGCCAGATACCCTGGTCCTACTGGTACACTCACTGTGGGGTTATCACAGTGGGTATAGTGAGTATACTCTATTGAGATGATCATATCATTTTTTCTTGTGATCCATTAATATGATGAATTACTTTAATGGATTTTTTATACTTTAAAAATTGTGACATAGCATATATTCAACAAATGATTAAATATATAAATGTGGGGTTTAAGGAATAATTATAAAAGAAACATCCACATACTACTATCACCCAAGTCAATAAAACAGAACATTGCTCCACTTCTGGTCCCCTCCTACCCTCACCCACCACATGCTGAGAAAGAGGCCAGCAGACTTGGGAGAATGGAATAAGCTTGAAGCAAGTAAATATACTGGAGTGAGGTTTCTCCATAGTTAGATAAGGAATGGAAAGGCTGAAGGGTAAAATGATCCTTATATTGTTGGATGAGAATTGGAGATGTCAGTGTGAACTCAGTTTTTAATTTATATATACAGAAAAAAATTTAAATGTAAATTTGTGTGTGTATATCTATATATACATAGATATTTTCTTGCTATGTCCACTGAGAAAGCTAGAAGCAGTGAGGCTCTAATAGCAATGAGCCCAACTAGTGCACAGATCTTGGTTTCCAAATACCATTCTCCTCTAAAAGGAACCAGAGCTCCTTGGAGATATGGCTGATTCCAGGGCCAGAAAGTACAAGATGAATCTGCAATATCTTGAGCCAGAAAGTAAAAGTGCTCAAAGAATGATGGAGATCTGTTAAAAGTATACAAGAGTCACCCTGAAGAGGCTCCCACTGGACAAATCTGGGAATATTATAACCCATCAAATAAGGAAGGAATTCATGAGTCCATGCTGGCCTAAATATATAAATGAATAAATTAAAAGTCTGGTGAGGAATGGGACATTTTCTTACCTTTCCACAAAATAATTAGGGAAAAAAAGGAGGAGATAACTTTAAGTTTGAGAAGTCTGGCAGCTATCACCTTAATCAAATAATCAAAGTAACCATCATTGGTACAGGAACAATAATAATCCTGTGCCACCTGATATGATGCAATGAGGACACAGCCCTTCTCTGACATGCCTGCCAAAGATGCATAACCTGAATCTAATAATAACAAAACATCACACAAAACTAAATTAAGGGATGGTCTACAAAATAACTGGCTTGTATTCTTCCAAAGTGTCAAAGTCATGAAAGTCAAGGTAAAACTGAGGAACTATTCTAGATTAAATGAGACTAAAATGACATGATGAGTAAATGCAATGCATAATCCTGGACTGGATCCTTTTCCTATAAGAACATTATTGGAACTGGTAAACTTGAATGGGGCACTGAGGATTGGATGGTAATAATATATCAATGTTAATTTTCTGATTCTAATGGTTGTATTGTGATTACAAAGGAGAACGTCCTTGTTTTCAGGAAATACATACTTAAGTATTTGAGGATGAAGGAGCAGACGTGTTGGAAATTACTCTCAAATGTTTCATGGGGAAAAAATATTTGTACTATTCTCATGGCTTTTCTGTGAGTCTTTACAATCAAACAATAACTATAATTAAATCTTTCCTGAAATAAAATGTAGATTGAAAAGGCATACTGTTACCTGAAGAAAATTACCTAGAATGGCCAACATGAGACTTATCCAAGTAAAATCTGGGCTTACTTTAAAAGAAAATCAGTCTAGCATTCAACACCATAAATCAATGGAAAAACACCTACAAGGTATCCAAGAAAAGAAAATGTAAGCCAAAGATTTTTATATCCAGCCAGGCTGTGCTTCAAATATAAAGATTACAGTTTTGAATATGAGTTTTTACTAAGGGATTATTGTTGGCATCAGCTCTTCCTGAGGATTCTACTAGAAGATGAACTTCAGCCAATCAAGAGATGACTGGTGCAACTTTGGAAAAAGGAAAGAGGGTGAAAAGGTATAAAATAGAATAAGTTGACCAATTGATTCATATAATAGCTAAAAGTTACAGAATCTCATTTAAAACTAATAAACCAAGAAGAAACTTCAACACATTTAAAAGTACAATGGTAAATAATAAGATAATTATTTTATTGATTTAAAACATCTTTTTCACATTTTAACATCTGTGAAATCAGGATGTCTCTTATGGTTGATGCATCATAGTTTAGTTGGCAATATTTTTTTCCCTTAAGTGGTACATAAAATAATGGTGTGTCTTAAAATAGCTACAATCTCTCAGATACAATGAAATATGGTAATATTATTAAACGTAATTGGGTGGTAAGGAGAGTGAGATGAGGAAGAGACTACAAGCTAATTTTGTTTATACTCCTAGGAGGGAACCAAAGCATGAAAGGAAAGACTAGTTTGTATGAAGATACACGAATAAAGGCAAACCACTAGAACAAAAATGCATATGTTCCTAAAAGTATGGAAAAAAAAAAGAGCAGGGGAGAGGGCAGGACAGAAAACAGACCATATGGTAAGAGACTTAAAATATAAACATAATATGAAACAATGTGTAGTTGAGCCCAAATACATACATCATATCAATGTTTGCAAATGAGCATAACTTATTTAAAAATATTGAGACTAAATTACCAATTCTATGCTATATCCTAAAATACATACCAAAAGCAAAGTGATTAAGAAAAGTTAAATATAAAAGCATGGGCAAAGGTATAAAAAGCAAGTAAACAAAAAGATATCAAGGGACACAATTTTAATATATGACAAGGTAGAATTTCGGACAAAAAAAGCTCGAAAATCAGACAAAGGGGACTTTACAAGGCTAAGATTGCTTTTTAACATTTATGAATACTTATGCACCCATCAACTTTCATAAAGTGAAAACTATGGGATTTATAAAAAGAGAAATAAGACAGCAACATACTAAAAATAGGGAACAGATAAAAATAAAAGGATAAAGAAAACAAAATATAATGAATAAGGAGATCTTATAGTTATGTACTGAATTCCGTAACCTCAGAAAATAGTTTTTACAAAGTCCTTTCATGAAAATTGACCATATATTGTACCATAAAGAAAAATCTCTATAAATTCCAAAAAGTAAATATAGAAAACATTCTCTGAAACAACATAATAAAAATATGTTAATAACAAAATTAGAAAACAAAACTATTCTCCAGCCAAGAAATTTTTTAAACAAAACTTGAATCAAAAAGAAAGTACAAAATAAAATCGCAGAATTCGTACAAAATAATGAAACCACTATATAGCAGAATCTATGGAATAAAGACAATGAATACATATAGAAAAATTAATAGCCTTAAATTTACCAATAAAAATTACAGAATGAAAATGTATTAATTGAAGCATATGATTTAAGTTAGAAAAGAAAAATAAATAAAAAAACAAATAAGGAATTATAATAAAAACAGAGCTAATGAGTTACAAACAGATAGTATAAATAAATCAAAAGGCTGGTTCTTTGAAAAAGATCAATGAAAAAATCACTAGTGGAATAAAAGGGAGGAAGCATAAATATATAAACTAAGAAATAACAATGGAGAAATAATCAAGAAACAGAAGAATTAAAAAATATTAGACTTTTTTTTGCACAACTCTATGCAAATAATATTTGAAAACAGAATGAAAATAAAATTTACCGAAACTGAACCCTGAAGAAATAGCCAACAAACTCATTCACATAGAAGAAATGTCATCAAAAAGCTACCTTCAAAATGAACCAGGCCCAGATGGTTTCACAAGGGAGTTTTATCCGCTTTTAAAGAACAAATAATTTCAAGTTATTTATGGAAAAGAGAAAATGGAAAATTTCCAAATTACTTTCATAAAGTGGTTATATACTGATTCCAAGATCTGACAAAGATTGTACAATAGACAAAACAAAGCAAATCTCCCTTATAAATCTTGATGCAAAAGTCCTAAATAAAATATTAGCAAACAGACTCTAACAACACAGAATATATTATGATCAGATAGGGCTTATTCTAGGAATAAAAGGATAGTTCAAAATTAGGAAATCAATTAACTAATACAATTAATCAATCAATACAATTCATTGTATTAATAAATCCAAAGAGGAAAAGTATATGATCATTATCCACTGGTGCTAATTATTTTATCAGAGTCAACATCCAATCTCGAAGGGGGAAACAAAACAGGAATCAATGAACAATACCGCAATATAATAAAAACATATTTGTTTCACCCTCTAAGCTAGGACATTATTTTAATAGAGAAACAATGGACTTGTAAGGGACAAGGCAACAAAGTATTGGAAATATAAGCCAAAACAATTAATTAAGAGAAATAGATTAGAGGTATAAGAATTGAAGAGGTAAAACTATCTCTATTTGAGATATGATTCTCTTAAGCTGTCTAGGTATACAATGAACTGAAAATTTTCTACATAAAGAAACGTCAGTAAAGTAGGAAAAAATAATTTACATAAATACAATCATATATGGGAACATCTATCAGTTTGTTAAAAATTATAATAGAAGATCCTATTTATAAAAGCAACAAATTAGAAAATGCCCAGGATTGAACAAAAATGTACAAAAGATAAGGAAAAAATTAAAACATTTTTTACATGTTGGCCCAATTCATCCTTTTGACCAAATGAAAAGACATACTACATGTATCAGTCAGTGCCTAGATTAGGAAAATAGAAACAGGATTTCAAACAGAGAATTTATTACAGGGAAGTGATTATTCAAGTGTTGGAAGACAGAAAAAGCAAAAAGAGAATATTGAGACAATTCATAAATAACTAAGAAGCAGCTCCCACTGTGGAGCTGTTGCTCAGACTTCTGAGGAGAGGGCACTCCCACCCCTCAACTCTGGCTGCTGAGTGGGTGTGATGAGGCTGGTTCCAGGAATGCCAAAAGCAGCTGGCTGCTGCAGCCTGGGGTCAACCACTGCTGCAGAAGATAACCACCATTGCAGAAGCAATGCCAATAGGAACAGGATGCCCCTCTATCCCCCAGTATTGGCAAAACCTAACAGAAATCCAGCAGGCAAAGAAATCTGGGGAATATGGTATGCAAAACCTGAAATCCAGCATCACAGAATATGAAAGGACAAATTTTGAGGTGAGAGACATTAGGTAAATAGTTGACTATTTAGCACACGTTTGAACCTCCGTAAAATAACTATTTCAAGGTCCCATTTAATAAGATGGAACTATTCTTTATACACATTAAGGTACTTTTTTTTTTTATATTGTGGGTAAAATCAAAAATTTTCACAATACATACCAATATTTGTAAGATGATCATTAAGGTACTCTTAACTTATCCTCCCTCCAAAAAGGAAGAAAGCAAAAAGCAAGTCCCAACAGTACATGTATCCATCTAGGGGGGGTGTTATGACCTCTTCTAGTTGAATCACAATTGCATTAAGAATATTTTGGAAACTAATGTCTAAATGGCAAAGTTAACCATCACCACCATTCCTTAGATAAACTGAGAAAGGAAAACTAAAACAAATATCTACTTAACAAGCAAGGAATATTAACAAGCAAAGAATATACAGTTGCTACTGTACTTGCTGCTATAATAGATCACAAGACTGTAGTTGATATTTATAATATCCTTCTTCTATACTATCCATTCCACATCATTCCCTTTGCCCACAGTCCAACACTTCAGCTTTCGGGTTACCTGAACCTTCATTTGTTCAAAATCTCTGTGGTCCTTCCTTTAAAGGGATGTTGTGGTTTCTCATTAACTTTTAAAATTTTATTTTTAATTATGGCAAAATATACATAAAAATAATTTTAACCAGTTTAAGTGGACAATTCTTTGAATTTAAGTATATTGACAATACTGTGCAACTTTCACAACTATTTCCAAACTATTTTCATCTTCCCAAACCAAGATTCATTCAGCAATAATTCCTCATTCCTCCCACTCCCCACCGCCTCCCAACCTGGCAAATAGTATTCTGCTTTCTGGCCCTATGAATTTGCTTATTCTAAGTATTTCATATAGGAGAAATCATACAGTATTTGTCCTTTTGTGTCTGGCTAATTTCACTCAACATAATGTCTTCAAGGTTCATCCATGTTGTAACATATAGTAGCACTTCACTTTTTATGGCTGAATATTACATGGTACAGATATATCACATTTTCTTTATCCATTTATCTGCTGATGGGCACTGTGGTTGCATCCACCTTTTGCCTAAGGTGTAAATAATGCTGCAGTGAACACTGGTGTACAAATTATCTGAGTCTCTGCTTTCAGTTCTTTTTTGTATATACCTAGGAGTAGGTTTTACTCCTAGGTCATATGGTAATTCTGTTTAACTTTCGAAGAAACCACTAAATTGTTTTCCACAGTAGCTGCTCCATTTTACATTCACATCAACAATGTACAAGAGTTGCTGTTTTTCTGCATCATTGCCAACGCTTTGTTATTTTCGGTATTTTAAATAACCATCCTAATGGGTGTGAAATGGTATTTCATTATAGTTTAATCTGCATATCTCTAATGGCTAATGATGTGAGCATCTTTTCATATACTTATTGGCTATCTGAATATCTTCTTGGGAGAAATGTCTATTCAAGTCCTTGGCTTATTTTTTAATTGGGTTGTCTTTTTGTTGTTGAGTTGGAGTCTATATATTCTGGGTATTAAACATTTATCAGATATATGGTTTCCAAATATTTTCCCTGTTCTGTAGGTTTTCTTTTCACTTTATGTCCTTTGATATGTAAAAGTTTTTAATTTTCCTGAAATCCATCTTTTTTCTTTTGTTGCATTTTGGGTATAGAATCTAAAAATCCATTGCCTACTACAAGTTCCTGAAGATATTTCCCTATATTTTCTTGTGAAAGTTTTATAGTATTAGCTTTTATATTTAGGTTGTTGATCCACTTTGAATTAATCTTTGTGTTTGGTAAGAAGTAGGAGTCCACATTCTATTCTTCTGCATGTGGATTTCCAGTTGTCCCAGCACCATTATATCCCCATTGAATGGACTTGACACCCTTGTCGAAAATCAGCTGGCCACAGATGTGTGAACTTATTTCTGGACTTTCAGTTCTTTTCCATTGGTATGTCTATCCTTATGCCAGTACTACACTGTTTTAATTACTGTGGGTTTTTTTTTTCTTCTTCTTTTAAAGATACTTAGATTATACAAATATAACATAAAAAAATATAGGGGATTCCCATATGACCCGCTCCCCACACCTCCATATTTTCCCACATTAACAACATCCTTCATTAGTGAGGTACATTCACTGCAATTGATGAACACATTTTGGAGCACTGCCACTAAATGTAGATTAAAGTTTACATTGCAGTTTACTCTCTCTCCCACACAGTTCTGTAGGTTATGACAAGATTTATAATGGCCTGTATCTGTTGTTGCAGTGTCATTCAGGACAATTCTCAAGTCCCCAAAATGCCCCCATATTATACCTGTTTTTCCCTCTCCCTGCCCTCAGAACCTCCAGTGGCCACTGCCTCCACATCAGATATTTCTTCCATTGCTAGAATCAATAAATCTGTAGGAGAATACCAGTAAGTCTAAAGTCCATAGTTCATTCCCCAATCCTGAGGATTCTGGGATGGTGATGTCCACTTCACTTCTAATTGAGAGGGGGCTGTGATCCCATAGGGTCGATGGATGGGACTCTCTTCCTTGCAGTTGTAGACTCTCAGTTCCTTGGCATGGTAGATGTCCATTATCACCTCCTTGTTATTTGTCCTGGGTGAAACCAATGAACTGGAGAGTAGGTGTAGCAATGCAACTGGAAAAAGACCTTGACCAAAAGGGGGAAAAGGTAAAGACAAATGAGTTTATATGGCTAAGAGTTGGGAGGTCATTCCAGAGGTTGTCTTAGCAGGATCTCTTTGACTGCCAACATAATTACTGTGGTTTTTTAGTAAGTTTTGAAATAAGGAATTGTGACTCCTCCAACTTTTGATCTTTTTCAAGATTCCTTTTGGCTATTCAAGGCTCCTTGTAATTCCACATGAATTTTCCACTTTTGAAAAAAAAAAAGGGTGCTGGAATTTTTATAAGGATTGCATTAAATTTGTAAATGTCTTTAGGCAGTACAGATGTCTTAACAATACTAAAGTCTTCTAATCCATGAACATGGGATGTCTTTCCATTTACTTAGGTCTTCCTTAATTTCCTTCAGCAATATTTTGTAGTTTTCAGTGTACAAACATTTCACTTCCTTGTTTAAATTTATTCCTAGGTATTTTACTCCTTTAGATACTATTGTAAATGGAATTATTTTCTTGATTTCCTTTTCAGATTGTTCATTACTGGTATATAGAAACCCAAAATGACTTGTGTGTGTTTATCTTGTATCCTGCAACTGTGCAAAATTCATCTTATTAGTTCTGGCAATTTTATTATGCATTGTTTGGAATTTTCTACATATAGGATCATATTCTGTGAATAAGGATACTTTTACTTCTTTGCCAATTTGGGTGCCTTCAATTTCTTTTTCTTGCCTGATTGGTCTCGCTAGAATTTCCAGTATATGTTAAATAACAGTGGTGACAGCAGGCATCCTTTTCTTGTTCCTGATCTTAGGGGGAAAGCATTCAGTCTTTCACTGTTGAGTATGATTATTTGCTGTGGGGTTTTCGTAAGTGCCCTTTATCATGTTGAAAAAGTTCCCTATGATTCCTAGTTTTCATTTTTTTTTTTTTTTTT